>JBAKBP010024197.1:0-32500 GCA_037953745.1 Lithodes maja
CTAATGATGGTGTTGTGATGATGTATAGCCTAATGGGAGTCACTGTTGATTAAAGGGGATGGCCGTATTTATTGCCGTATTTATTGCCGTATTTATTGCCGTATTTATTTACGGTACGGATTGGGCCTGAGTCTATACATACATATTATACATACATATACATACATACCGGTACATACATATCTATTTAGCCTATTAGTATTTTAGTTTCCTCTCTAGACCTCCATCAAGCTTAACATAACACCCCCAAGACCCCCCTTCAAGATAAATTTGTACATTTTTCGATATAGAAATGTCCTAGCCGCCGGTTACTCTTAAATTACAGGTTCGCTATCGCTCGCCAGGAAAAATCAACACCTAAATTGTATGAAAGGGTCTTAATAGTGACAAAGGAATAGGGTGAAAGGTCATTAGATTACCAAACTAATGGGCCGAACGTCTTCAAATCTGAAAACTACCGGGGCTAAACATGGACGAGAAGGGGGACCAAAATAAACAACCATTCCCCCTTAAAGGAAAGCGGGAGGAAATAATATAATGGGTGTGTGATGTGCTGCTCTTGCTATATACTTTTTTTTTTTTTTGTAATTATTATTATTATTTATTTATTTATTTTTTATTCTCGCCCACGTTATTCTCTCTTGCACCGATACTATGGCTGCGTCTTAGTGTATAGCGCGATAGTGGAAGCGTTAGGATTGTATTTATATATTTTTATTTTTATTCATGTGACGTGAACTTGAAGAGAGATATAGCGATGGCATACACTTCCGTTTTCTTTACCCTTTTGTGTTGTTTGCCCGTTCAGTTTACCATAAGGTACCATTTAATTTTGTTTTGCCTATTATTAGACGACTTTATTGGCTTAGCAGGGCTCTGAAGGAGAAATATTAAGAATTGAGCGACATTGTACCGCTTTTATTGCTAGAGGTCCTTCCAAAGCTGTAAAATATCACCAGAATAAAACGAATATAGGCGGCATTAATAGGCGGCATTATACGAAAGGGTTAAAATATGATAATAATTGTCACCTTAGATAATATTATACGGTCGACAGATAGCTAAGATTAGTTTGCCGATCTAGAAATGCCTAATAACGCCCTCGTGTGAATCCACGTTTACAATCATATACTATGATCTGTTAAATGTCACCGTAGCTACTTTGAAATGATAATGTATTCAGTATATATATATATATTTATAGTTCTTGGTTTATAGGATTCCAATCTAGTGTCCCATGTATTTATTTGTCTTATGTATTGCAAAATTAATGAAAGGTAATAATGGCTCTGTCTCGAGTCGGCCACCCCAGTGAAAAATAATATATAAAAAAAATAGAAAAAATGGGGAATGGGCCTGAGCAAATAGATAGATAGATAGATAGAAAAAATGGCAGTAGTTTGTTAATTATGGAGTGTTAAGATACTTGCAGAAACAGGCATTCTAATTATTATGCATTGTGGGCCTAATCGCTCAAGTTGGATGATGAAGGGAGGGAGATTTGCGTGGATTTACGTAGATACACTGACCGCGCAGACCTTGCGATCCAAACAAGGTGGTTTGAGGACGTAATTCTAGTCGAAATTGCAGAACCCCCCCCCCCCCCCCCCAATAAAGGAATGTGGCAGACGAAGATAGCCCACAAGGAGGAGAGAGAGGGAGAGGGGAGAGAGAGAGAGATAGGGGGAGGAGGGGGGAGGGAGAGAGAGATAGGGGGAGGAGGAGGGAGGGGGGATTATTGGTAAATATTCTCGGTTGGGATGAAAATGATGAAAAATGACATCGTTTGAGAGAGAGAGAGAGAGAGAGAGAGAGAGAGAGAGGTAAGAAGACCAAGAACATAATAGTAAAGTAAGAGAGAGAGAGAGTGAAAGTGAGAGTGAGTGAGTGAGAGTTCAAGGAGATAAAATATAGCGGAGGAGAATATTAGTGAGAGAGAGAGAGAGTGTGAGTGAGTGAGTGAGTGAGAGTTCAAGGAGATAAAATATAGCGGAGGGAGAATATTAGTGAGAGAGAGTGAGAGTGAGTGAGTGAGAGTTCAAGGAGATAAAATATAGCGGAGGAGAATATTAGTGAGAGAGAGAGAGAGAGTGAGAGTGAGTGAGTGAGTGAGTGAGTGAAGTTCAAGGAGATAAAATATAGCGGAGGAGAATATTAGTGAGAGAGTGAGAGAGAGAGAGTGAGAGTGAGTGAGTGAGAGTTCAGGAGATAAAATATAGCGGAGGAGAATATTAGTGAGAGAGAGAGAGTGAGAGTGAGTGAGAGTTCAAGGAGATAAAATATAGCGGGAGGAGAATATTAGTGAGAGAGAGTTTTACAAGGAGTTACAAGGATTATTTAGTATCTCTGAGACTTGCGGTCCATTCAGAGGAGATACTCGAAGTGGAAGGGGAGAGACTGCTTAGTGCACTACACTCTTTACAGAGTGTGCTAAATACTATCTACTCTCTTCTTGAACTGCTCTACTGAAGAATTGTTTACAACTTCGGAAGGAATTTTGTTCCAGGTAGAACAGACCTTATAATTATGTGAACAAGTGTCCACATTAATGGTAGCCAGAATGGAACGAAAATGACGTCCTCGGGCTGAATTAACCCTCCTTTATATTGACGAAAATGACGTCCTCGGGCTGAATTAACCCTCCTTTATATTGACGAAAATGACGTCCTCGGGCTGAATTAATGCTCCCTTTATATTGACGAAAGAGGCCCGCACATGTAACAATGCTTGTAGCTTGGGTTGTTTGAGCAGTAAAGTGAAACAGTCGGGTAAATTCAAAATACATATATGGTATGGTGCCAAACTCTCCGGTGCATGAAGGCTTTCTATGGACAGGAAGAGAAAAGTGGTCTGAGGGCAGCTGTAAAGGTGAACGGTTCACTCTTAGGGTAGAGAGTTGGACAGAATAGGCCTTGTAGTATGTAGGCTATGTGTACATAGTAGGCTATGTATATCGTATGTATATATATATATATATATATATATATATATATATATATATATATATATAATAGAGAGAGAGAGGTGTGTGAGTGTGTGTGTGTGTGTAAAAAGCCATGCCTCACCCACTAGTCTCTTGGGGGATAGATGCTTTTTTTTAGTATTACTATTATTTTTTTATTATAACTATTGTTGGCTTTGATTGTTGGCATTATCGAGCAAGTTATTAACGAATAATACTAAATAATAAAACAAAATCACCTCCCCTAACGCGTTCACGCAAGTGTACGCCAGACTCCCTGTTAAGTTAATGTTTCGGTAGAATAGTGTCTCGGCTGACTTCTTATAATTTGCAGGGTCGCTATCGCTCGCTAGGAAAAATAAATGACACAAGCAAGGGCAAAATATCTTATAATCGTCACACTAATGGGATGACACGTAATGAATTCGCCAAACAAATGGGTTAAGGGGAGATTTCCACTTGAGGAATTTTTTTCTTGACTCCTTTATCTCTCATGTTTAGCCCATTTCTTTTGATATGTTAAGACGTTACCCCCATTAGTTTGGCGATTTTAAGAACTTTCGCCCCATTTCTGTCAATTTTAAGACTTTTCGTGCCATTTAGGTGTCGATTTTTTCCTGGCGAGCGATAGCGAGCCTGTAATTTAAGAGGAACCGGCCTTTGGCCGGGACATTTTTCTACCGAAAAATGTACAAATTTATCTTGAAAGGTGGTCTAGGGGCTGTAATGTTAAGCTTGATGGAAGTCTAGCGAACTAACTAAAACCTCCCCTTAAACCAGAGGGTATTCCAAAATACCACTCCGGTTTATATGAAGCTATTTTCACCGGATTGAATTGTATACACCGTACTTAAAGTTACTACATTATACCGTATCAACTTAACCTTTACAAGCTTTTCTGTTCTGTTTTCTGGCTCTTATAAGTTGATTTTATTCAGATTAGTAACGGTATATGGAAGTCAAAGGGTTGGTTTGAGATAGTATTTACCCTTTTAATACCCACAGATCCTTGCTAAGCTGCAGTATTTACCCGTTTAATACCCACAGATCCTTTCTAAGCTGCAGTATTTACCCGTTTAATACCCACAGATCCTTTCTAAGCTGCAGTATTTACCCGTTTAATACCCACAGATCCTTTCTAAGCTGCAGTATTTACCCGTTTAATACCCACAGATCCTTTCTAAGCTGCAGTATTTACCCGTTTAATACCCACAGATCCTTTCTAAGCTGCAGTATTTACCGTTTAATACCCACAGATCCTTTCTAAGCTGCAGTATTTACCCGTTTAATACCCACAGATCCTTTCTAAGCTGCATAAAATCGTCTAATGATAGCCAAATCAAACTGCTAAAACGCGTCCGAGCTTCAAGTTTGTTTTTATCTCCATCGATTGAACTGCCACACTATAATATATATAATTGACTAACTAAAGTGCGTTATTGCGAAACACTTAGGCTATTACACTTGATTGATGATGTGGTACCGGTATGTATCTAAGGTTAATATGAAGATGATTTAATTGATTTACCTCCATTAATACTTTGTAATGGGATGACTGTTAGGCGTCATACCAATTAAGGGGAGGCTGGCCGTTTGTTTGGTCTATTAATTTATTTATTGATATATTTTGTTAGTTTCCTCCCTAGACCTCCATCAAGATTAGAAAGACACCCCCTAGACCCCCCTTCAAGATAAATTTGTATATTTTTCGGTAGAAAAATTTCCCGGCCGAAGGCCGGTTCCTCTTAAAATTGCAGGCTCGCTCTCCAGGAAATAATCGACACCTAAATGGCACGAAAGGTCTTTAAATTGACAACGAAATGGGGCGAAAGGTGTTAAAATCGCCAAACTAATGGGCCGAACGTCTTATAATCTGAAAACTAGTGGGACTAAGCATTAGGGAGAAGGGGGTCCAGCAAAACGGTCTGTCTCCCCTTAACCGCTTTACTTGATTTCATTTGAGTAGGTTTGAGCGAGTTGAGTCTAGTTGCTGGTTGAAAAAATTGTTTTTACCCTTACTTGTATTCCAGTTCCGGTGGCTGGAAATAACACTATTTAACACAACGGCGCACACACACACACACACACACACACTCTCTCTCTCTCTCTCTCTCTCTCTCTCTCTCTCTCTCTCTCTCTCTCTCTCTCTCTCTCTCTCTCTCTCTCTCTTTGCTGAGGATACAAAAATTGCAAATAACGTACTCTCAAAAGAACAAGTTGACGATATGCAACACAATCTAGATAAATTGTCATGTTGGGCCCAAATTTGGCAAATGAGTTTCAATACGGATAAATGTAAAGTACTACATGTCGGATACCTAAATGAGAAAACAAACTATTCGATGAATGGCACTCGGCTTAAGAATGTAAACAGAGAAACCGATCTGGGAGTAACAATATCAAGTAACCTAAAAGCGAGTCAACAATGTTCAGAAGTTGTTAAGAAGACAAACAAAATAATTGGCTTTATAGGCAGGTCATTTGAGCATAAATCCAAAGAAGTTATCCTAACCCTTTACAATTCCTTAGTCCGCCCTCTTCTGGAATACTGCGTTCAATCCTGGTGCCCTTATTACCAAAAAGATATAGACAAGCTAGAACGAGTTCAACGTAGAGTTACCAAAATGATACCTAGCCTAAAGAACAAACCAGACGAAGAGCGTCTTAGAGAATTAAATCTATTTCCTTTAACCCAGCGCAGATTAAGAGGTGACTTAATTCAAGTGTTCAAAATCATCAAAGACATCTACAATATGAACTGTAGTAAGTACTTTCACTATCGACCAATCTAATTACACGCGGGGAAACGGTTGCAAAATTATTGGTAAATCTTTTAACTCACACGAATCTAAGAATTTCTTCTTCAATCGAGTTGTCAACTTGTGGAATGGGCTTCCCCGAGACGTTATAGACTGCAGCACCGTTGATTCATTTAAACTCCGCTTAGACAAATATCTCGCATCAAACCCACGACTGACTGCGTTTGTAAATTAATAACTTTATTTTTATCCCCCCCTCAGTTACTAACCCATCTGTCCCCTACTAACTTCCTAATCCTGCCACGGACATTAGTTCCAGGGCAGTAGTTCCCTTTCCAATGTTCCCTTACCCACTCTAAACCACTGTTTGGACACTTGATCCTCAGTGTTTTGGAGGACAAGCAGCCTAGAAGGGTCACTAGACCTGTTGTTACTTGATTTCCTTTGTACTCCTTTGTACTGTCCTTCTTTCACATAGGCCTCGTAAGGATTAATAGAACTGTTATTGCTTGTTTTCCTATGTACTCCTTTGTATACTCTCTCCCTTTCTATCTATCTATCTATGCATCTATTTATGTGTCTATCTATCTATCTATATCTATCTAGTGAATGAATATTATGTTGCCTTAGTTCTCATCTCAAAGCTCTCTCTCTTTCTATATATCTTTATCTATCAATCTAGCTATACATATTCATCTATCTATTTATCTATCAATCTATCTATCTATCGATCTACCTTTCTCCCTCCCTCCCAGACGTATTAGTTATCGCCCCCCTGTTCCCAAGAAATGTCAATACACCTGACCTATTAGGATGGTATGTCCCCCCCCCCCCCCACCCTCCCACCCTGATAATTACGACGGCACTGTTATTACCATTAGTGGGGATGTATTGCAATTACACGCTGTTCAGGTCAACGCTTCTCTTTTTGATGATCGTCGCATCTCGATCATGTTAATTAGCTTTTCGTATTTATAGCTGTAGTAATTAATGGTTTGAGTGTTTTCAGAGTGTGCATTAGATAGATCTAAACCTGATAGTATTTTGTTTATATACGTTATTGATGAATCGAGTATATATATACATATATACCGGTATATATATAGTATACTGTATATATTATATATCTGCCTTAGCATCTTGAGTGTTCTGCAAGTACAGGACTTCTTTTAATATTTAAGATGTTCCGGTACCGTATTATACAGTACAGTAACTACACTCATTATTTCTCTCTCTCTCTCTCTCTTTCTCTTTCTCTTCTCTCTCTCTCTCTCTCTCTCTCTCTCTCTCTCTCTCTCTCTCTCTCTCTCTCTTCTTCCCTACTTCCCTACCGACCTCCTTTCTTGTGCCTCTCTCTCTCTCTCGCTCTCTCTCTCTCTCCCTCTAGGATGATACGTTTAAAGGTTATGTGCCAGAGGAAAGAGAGAGCGAGAGAGAGAAAGAGCGTGTGTGTGTGCGTGTGTGCGTGAGAGAGAGAGTGTGTGTGTGTGTGTGTGTGTGTGTGTGTGTGTGTGTGTGTGTGTGTGTGTGTGTGTGTGTGTGTGTGTGTGTGTGTGTGTGTGTGTGTGTGTGTGTGTGTGTGTGTGTGTGTGTGTGTGTGTGTGTGTGTGTGTGTGTGTGTGTGTGTGTGTGTGTGTGTGTGTGTGTGTGTGTGTGTGTGTGTGTGAGAGTGAGTGTGTGAGAGCAAGAGTGAGAGAGAACGAGTTTTTGAGAGGACTGAGAATGTAAGAGAAAATAAAGAAAATATGGAGAGAACAAGGAAGGGAAAACAGTGAGTGAGTGTGTGTGTGTGTGTGTGAATAATAGTTAGTGTTAGAGGTAGATCTTAGAAATGGTAAATAGCCTATATTAACGAAAAGAGACAGAGAGGAAGGAAGATATAAAGATAGTTAAAGCTGCAGGGAGAGAATGTAAGCTTAAGTGAATGATCGTAAGGAGGAGAGAGAGAGAGAGAGAGGAAGGAAGATATAAAGATAGTTAAAGCTGCAGGGAGAGAATGTAAGCTTAAGTGAATGATCGTAAGGAGGAGAGAGAGAGAGAGAGAGGGAGGAATATATAAAGATAGTTAAAGCTGCAGGGAGAGAATGTAAGCTTAAGTGAATGATCGTAAGGAGAGAGAGAGAGAGAGAGAGAGAGAGAGAGAGAGAGAGAGAGAGAGAGAGAGAGAGAGAGAGAGAGAGAGAGAGAGAGAGAGAGAGAAGATATAAAGATAGTTAAAGCTGTAGGGAGAGAATGTAAGCTTAAGTGAATGATCGTAAGGAGGAGAGAGAGAGAGAGAGAGAGAGGGAGGAAGATATAAAGATAGTTAAAGCTGCAGGGAGAGAATGTAAGCTTAAGTGAATGATCGTAAGGAGAGAGAGAGAGAGTTTTCTTATCAGCCGTTGTAACAATGTAGCCCCTACATTATGTGCGTGCTTATGTGTACCGTATGTGCGTAATCGTGTGTGTGTGTGTACGTGAGTGTGTGTGTGTTTATATAAGCATTTGTGTGAGCGTGTGTGTTTGTATACATGGTTGTACGTAGGATATGTGTGTGTAGTTGTATGTCTTATGTACGTACGGGAATGTGTGTGTATGTGTGCAGGCTGTGTGTACTGTAGCCATCATTCCTAACAGCGGGTGTATCAAAGTGTATATGTGTGTATGTGTGTGTGTGTGTGTGCGTTTGTGCGTGCGTGCGTGCGTGCGTGCGTGCGTGAGCGTGCAGGCTAGCTGTGTGTACTATTGCCATCATTCCTAACAGCTGGTGTATCAAAGCGTATGCATGCGGGCGCTATATTACTAGACAGATGGTGTGTGTGTGTGTGTGTGTATGTGTATGTATGTCCCTGAGTGTGTCCATGTGCTTGCCAGAGGGTTACAAAACGCAGTGTATTTTCTTGACTAATCATAAACATATGCTTGCTAGGTACATGCACCCAGATTGGAAACTGTACTTTATGATATCCAAATTATAGGCACTTACTTTGCATATTTTTAGCTTCGTATTACACATAATGGTGAGTGCTTGTCCTTGTAAAGTTTAATATGACAAGGTGTTCTTAGCTTCAAGCTATACTCGTGTATTACAACAAATTTATTATATATTTTTACTGTACCGTACTGTATTAAGGTACAGTACTCTTAAGGGGGGTCACCAATTCTCTTTCTAATTTACATCAACGACATAGATGAGGGTCTCACCTGCACAATCTCAAAATTTGCTGACGATACACAAATTGCAAATAGCGTACTCTCAAAAGATCAAGTTGACGATACGCAACACAATCTAGATAAATTGTCACATTGGGCCCAAATTTGGCAAATGAGTTTCAATGTGGATAAATGTAAAGTACTACATATCGGATACCTAAATGATAAAGCAAACTATTCGATGAATGGCACTCAGCTTAAGAATGTAAACAGAGAAACCGATCTGGGAGTAACAATATCGAGTAACCTAAAAGAGTCAACAATGTTCAGAAGTTGTTAAGAAGGCAAACAAAATAATTGGCTTTATAGGCAGATCATTTGAGCATAAATCCAAAGACGTAATCCTAACCCTTTACAATTCCTTAGTCCGCCCTCTTCTGGAATACTGCGTTCAATGCTGGTGCCCTTATTACCAAAAAGACATAAACAAGCTAGAACGAGTTCAACGTAGAGTTACCAAAATGATACCTAGCCTAAAGAACAAACCATACGAAGAGCGTCTTAGAGAATTAAATCTATTTCCTTTAACCCAGCGCAGATTAAGAGGTGACTTAATTCAAGTGTTCAAAATCATCAAAGGCATCGACAATATGAACTGTAGTAAGTACTTCACTATCGACCAATCTAATTACACGCGGGGAAACGGTTGCAAAATTATTGGTAAATCTTTTAACTCACACGAATCTAAGAATTTCTTCTTCAATCGAGTTGTCAACTTGTGGAATGGGCTTCCCCGAGACGTTATAGACTGCAGCACCGTTGATTCATTTAAATTCCGCCTAGACAAATATCTCGCATCAAACCCGCGACTGACTGCGTTTGTAAATGAATAACTTTATTTTATCCTCCCCTCAGTTACTAACCCATATGTCCCCTACTAACTTCCTAGTCCTGCCACGTTAGTGGCAGGGCAGTAGTTCCCTTTCCAATTTTCCCTTACCCACTCTAAACCACTGTTTGGACACTTGATCCTCAGTGTTTTGGAGGACAAGCAGCCTAGAAGGGTCACTAGATCTGTTGTTGCTTGATTTCCTTTGTACTTCCCTTTGTACCGGCTTTTGTTTTATCCGTTTCTCCTTTTCTCTCTTTCCCTGGCTTGTATCCATTCGGCTCCATTCAGCCAACTGTTTTAAGACGTTTATCCCCATCCAGGTGTCGATTTCTTCCTGGCGAGCGATAGCGAGCCAGCATTGTATGGAGAAATCCGGCTTCGCCGGAGAAATTTTTCTATCGAAAAATGTACAAACTTAGCTTGCTGTCAAAACAAATTTATATATATGGTGGCTCGCTACCGCTCGCCAGGGAAATATTGACACATGGATGCGGGTAAACATCTTAAAACAGTAGGCTGAATGGGGCCATATGGATACAAGCCAAAGAGAGAGGGAGAGAACGAGAACAAAAGCGAGGTGGGCTCCCTTAATTGTATATTGTTGGCTTGAATAGTAATGTACCGGTATATTATATAATTACAGGTACACTCGCGCTGCCCACGCAAATTATTTCCTTGTCAGTGATATTAATTATGGCGGTATAAATAGTATGATTGATCTGAGGGCAACATATTATGATGTTCCCTCCACCAACCGACTTTACTCCTAAACTCAATTAATGAAATCAACAAATACATGTGGCAGTCCAGGGATTCGAACCTAGGATGCTCACACCAAAATTCAGTGCATTTATCCATTGCGCTACGAAGACAGTTAAAGAATGGTGGACAAGCCTACGATTTATTATGCAGTTTCGAATCCTGCATATCAATCTAAGCATGTACATACCGGTAGTTATTTGATCATGTTGCACACTAATCATAATCAACTGCAGGACGAAGGGCTTCCCCCAAACGTTTAGAAGTTAGCTGGTTCCATCCCACCCCAGCAAACTTATGGATATCGTCCCTCCATCTGGTTCTCTGTCTACCCCTTCCTCTAGCTACATCTCTAGGTTCCCATTCTGTTGCTCTCTAGTAGCCCATTTGTTATCACTTCTAAATGTATGATCTGCCAAGGCCCATGTCCTCTATTTTTAAGGGGAGGTTTCTAGTGTGTTCCCTAGACCTCCATCAAGCTTAAAATTACACCCTCTAGACCCTCTTTCAAGCTAAATTTGTAAATTTTTCGGTAGAAAAATGTCCCGGCTGAAGGCCGGTTCCTCTTAAATTACAGGCTCGTTATCGCTCGCCAGGAAAAAATTGACCCCTAAATGACACGAAAGATCTTAAAATTGACAGAAATGGGGCGAAAGTTCCTAAAATCGCCAAACTAATGGGGCGAACGTCTTAAAATCTCAAAATCAATGGGGCTAAACCTGAATGAGAAAGGAGTTCAGTAAAAAAAATCTCTCTAGTGGAAATTTGTTGTCAGATATTTCACAAAGTTTCGGACACTGACTAATACTCTGAGGGATAAGCACTTTTCCCAGTAACTATAAAGATACCAATAACACTTGTTGAACGAAATCCACTGGAATCTATGACAACACTTAAGGGGAGATATCTACTTGATGGATTTTGTTTCTGGACTCCTTTCTCCCGCATGTTTAGCCCCATTGCTTTTCTAATTTTAAGACTTTCGCCCCATTATTTTGACGATTTTAAGAACTTTCGACCCATTTCTGTCAATTTTAAGACCTTTCGTGCCATTTAGGTGTCGATTTTATCCTGGCGAGCGATAGCGAGCCTGTTATTTAAGAGGAACCGGCTTTCAGCCGGGACATTTTTCTACCGAAAAATGTACAAATTTATCTTGAAAGGGACTCAAGGGGGTGTAATCTTAAGCTTGATGGAGGTCTAGGGAACAAACTAAAAACCTCCCCTTATTACCCCCGATTGCACCAGTATTATATTATCGACAAGAACGGTGTGGCCATAAATTATAGGATATAATTAGATTCCGCGGTGAAAATCCTGCGTGAATCGTAATTAGCCACTACATTAATTACCCCCGTACTAGATTGTAATTACGGTGTATTATTACCGGTATAACATTCCAGCGGAGAAGAATACGGCGTGGACAGAGAAGGGGAAGGGGGGAGGAGGGAATCGTAATATTACATAATTAACATATTACATAATTAACATATTACATAATTAGCATATTACATAATTAACATATTACATAATTAACATATTACATAATTAACATATTACATAATTAACATATTACATAATTAACATATTATATAATTAACATATTACATACTTAACATATTACATAATTAACATATTACATAATTAACATATTACATAATTAGCATATTACATAATTAACATATTACATAATTTACATAATTAGCATATTACATAATTAACATATTACATAATTAACATACATAATTAACATATTACATAATTAGCATATTACATAATTAACATATTACATAATTAACATATTACATAATTAGCATATCATACACAGTCATAACCCGTATAATTAACACTGATTCTTACTCACTTTGTAAGAATCAGTGTTAATTATTAAGGGAGCCCACCTCGCATTTTTTTTTTTTTTTTTTATCTTTCTCTCTTTGGCTTGTATCCATTCGGCCCCATTCAGCCTACTGTTTTAAGAAGTTTACCCCCATCCAGGTGTCAATATTCTCCTGGCGAGCGATAGCGAGCCAGCATATATTTTTGGATTTGACAGCAAGCTAAATTTGTACATTTTTCGATAGAAAAATGTGTCCGGCGAAGCCGGATTTCTCCATACAATGCTGTCTCGCTATCGCTCGCCAGGAAGAAATCGACACCTGGATGGGGATAAACGTCTTAAAACAGTTGGCTGAATGGGGCCGAATGGATACAAGCCAAGGAAAGAGAGAAAAGGAGAGAAAGATAAAAAAAAAAAAAAAAACGGTGACCCCCTCCCCTTCAGCACGTTGGTGTAGTTTTCGTCTAGTTCTGGTTACCCGTAGACGATTTTCTTAAGCATACAATATAACTCTAGGACAGAAAGGGTCGATCATTATCATTCTCAATATAACCTCTGCATAATATTGGTCCTTCTTGAGCTGCGTAAAATCGTCTTATGTTAGCCACTTTAAAAAGTCAAAAGTTGTCATCGCACTTCAGGGGTTAACACTGCTTCTTAGGCTACTCACTTTAAGTATACGGAAATATTTACATAGCTACACTGACCACACAGACCTTGCAATCCAGGCAAGATGATCAGGACCAAATGCTACTGGAGATTGCAAAACCATAAAAAACAAAAAGTGAAAGAAAAGGATAGCAAACCGGAAGGCGCGCGCGCGCTCTCTCTCTCTCTCTCTCTCCACATTCCTCCTCCACCTGATACATGTTGTGCAATGAAGAATGTTATAAATGGCGACTCTTGCAGGTTTGGAGTGTTACCGGTACTTAAAATACTGTACGGTATATTAATTAACCCGTTCAGTACCGGTGACGTCCTTTTAACTTTATTCTGACTACTGTTGAACGATTGTATTCAGTTTAAAAAGGGCCTCTAGCAATTAACAGGCTTCGAACTATCTCACTCAATCTTTTTTACTACCTTTTAAACCTTTACTTTTTACCTTTTCCTTCTTAAACTTCAAAAAATCGTCTAAATATACGGTAGCTAAAGTAACACTAAAAAGACGTCGCCGGTACAGAAGGGGTTAAGTTAAAAAAAAAAAAAAGTAAAGGAATTGCATGCGTATTATCCACTTTTTAATATCTACAGTAAGCCCTTCTATACAGCCTCTCCCTATGTCATCCCTAACTATGAACAGTGAGTGAGAGAAAGTGAGAGTGACAGAAAGAGAGAGAGAGAGAGAGAGAAACTATGGCATTATACAACAGTTGTTCATGAATTTCCCTAAAAGTTCATTCAGTATCAATATTTGTAAAGCTTGGAATCGTGTTGGCTACGTCTCCCAAACATGTACACAGAAATACAATTGGTTAGTCCATGTAGCATCCAAATATCAGTCTTGTCTGTTATGCCCAGCCTGTTGAGCTATGGTCATAATTCAGATATGTGATGGAGTTATGAATTTACAGTGGGATTAAACATTTGGAGAATTTGCATACAGCCTATAAACCTAATGTTTTAAACTCTATACCGGTACCGTGTAATGTTTGTGACTTTTAATATTGTGGCAATTAACTCCAGGTTGGCTTGACACACACACACACACACACACACACACACACACACACACACACACACACACACACAGCCCGTAGCCTAGTAGGTAGAGCTCTCGTCTCACACACGAGGGGTCGGGGGTTCAATTCCCGGCCGGGCGGAGACAAATTGGGCTTGTCTCCTTTCATGTGTTAGCCTCAGTTCACCTAGCTGTAAATAGGTACCTGGAATAAGTGGACGACGTTGTGACGTCCCATCTGGGGTTGGCAAAAATGGTACAAGGCGAGATGGGTATCATATGGTTCACCTAAGCTGATGGCTACCTAAGCCTTCGGGCGAGACGGTACCGTCTATAGTGAGAATGGTACCATACAGATCCACCCTAAGCCTTCGTTTCCGATGTCGCCAATTGGCTAAAATACAGACTACACACACATCCACAGCCATTCCAACGATACATATAACACCTACACATATAGGAGGCGGGAAATAACGAGCATGCTCACTCCCGCAATACAACTAGAGTAAGTACAACTAGAGTAAGTACACACACACACACACACACACACACACACACACACACACACACACACAGACACACACGTCCACACACGTCCACAGTATCATATAACGGAACCTTATATCCTTGCCTTCGTCACACTCCCACGCTCCCTCCTTCATTCCCACGGTCTCTGCTATAGGGAGAGTTGTTGTATTACCTGTTTGTTGTGGTTCCCAGACATCTCAACCAGTAGACCATTTCAACCAGTGGCTCTCAACCAGTGCCAAATCAACCAAGACCAATCAAACCAGTGCCAAAATATAGTACTAACCTAACCTAACCTAAACTAACCGTATTGGTTGATTTGATACTGGTTGAGAGTTTCTGGTTGAAATGGTCTACTGGTTGAGTTGTCCTGTCGCCGTTTGTCGTAATTATGATGTGTTTTGGTTTTTTGTTTACATTACCTCTTGGCCAAGTATACATGGATAAGTGCTAACACTCCCAATTTCCCGTAAGCTTTAGTATAGTAGCACTCTCTGAAGTGTTTCTATAGAGAGAGCTTTTACCTTCCCACTAGCCCATAGCGTTTGTTTTAAGTAGTATTCACATTAGAGCTTTAACCCGTCTAGTACCAGTGCCGTCCTTTTTCATTTGTTTTTTGCTGGCTATTATTAGACGATTATTAGACGATTTTATGCAGTTCTAATAACGGTCTCCAGCAACCAACAGGCTTCGATATATCTTCACTAACCCTTTTATCTACCACAGGTCCTACTCAAGCTGCCCAAAATCGTCTAAATATAGGTAAAATTAAATTTAGAAGACGTTACCGGTACAGAAGGGGTTAAGGGGAGGTTTTTAGTTGGGTCTCTAGATATCCATCAAGCTTAAGATTACACCCCCTTGAGCCCCTTTCAAGATATATTTGTACATTTTTCGGTAGAAAAATGTCCCGGCTGGAAGCCGGTTCCTCTTAAATTACAGGCTCGCTATCGCTCGCCAGGATAAAATAGACACCTAAATTGCACGAAAGGTCTTAAAATTGACAGAAATGGGTTGAAAGTTCTTAAAATCATCAAAATAATGGGGCGAACGTCTTAAAATTAGACAAGCAATGGGGCTAAACATGAGGGAGAAAGGAGTCAAGAAAAAACTCCCTCAAGTGGAAATCTCCCCTTAAACAGAGACATTTTGCATATCCACAGAAATATAAACATGCTCAATATCCTACAGTGAAGTATAGTTGCTAAGTAGTATAGTTGTTGACATTTGGTAGGTGGTACAGTCTTGGGCACTAGTACTGGAGCACAACCTCACCCATGCTCCTCCTTGGCAATACCCCACACTCCTGGGTTAATTGACCACTTGCGAGTTTCGTTCTATAAGGTAGTTGGAGCTGTGACCATAGATATTTAGAAGAATTACCAGCTAAAATATGGTCAAGGTCTATCTATCTATCTATCTATTGCCTGACGCCGTGATCCCCGAAGGGGTGGCCACGAACGAACCGCCCCCATGCACCTCTGTCCCCAGTCAGTCGACGCCCCTCCCCCCAACCAGCACCGCCTTCATTCATGTAGTTCCTCACTCCATCCTTCCACCTCATATTCGGTCTACCTCTCCCCCTCTGTCCCTTCACCTCGCTCTCGTACACCCTCTTAGTCATTCTCTCGCTTTCCATACGTTCCATATGGCCGAACCATCTCAAGTTGTTCCTTTTCACACTTTCCAGCACATCTACCTCCACACCACACCTCCTTCTTACTTCCTCATTAGTCTGTCTATCCCTCCATGTAATTCCGCACGCACTCCGTAAGTAATTCATTTCCACTGCTCTCACTCTTGGTCTGAGTCTCTCAACCAACGTCCATGCTTCGCTTCCGTAAGTCAGTGTCGGGATTACCACACTGTCATGCAAGGACTTCTTCACTTCCATACTGACCACCCTATTTCTTGTTACTGCTTTTAGCGTTCCTACAACCCTCTTCCCCTGTTGTACCCTCTCCCGCACCTCTTCATCCATAGTCCCATCTTTACTCAACACACTGCCCAGATACTTAAAAGAGTTGACGATCTCCATAGCCTGACCGTTCAGCTTCACCTCACACTCTGTGACTTCACCCCTTTCGAAGACCATAACCTTGCTCTTCCCCGTATTTACCTTCAAATTCCGTTTTTCGCACACTGTTCCAAACTCATTTACCAGACCCTGCAACTCCCATTCATTATCACTCATCAGAACTGTATCATCCGCAAACAGCAGTATAGGTAGCTTCCACTCAATTCCCTCCCTTTTCAGCGATACACCAACATCCACTGCTCTTGATAGTATTTCTTTCATAACTCCATCCATATATACAGTAAACAACCACGGGGACATCACACACCCCTGTTTCAAACCAACATTCAGGTCAAAGAACTCGCTCTGCTCACTCTCCACACGTACTGCCGCCTTTGCACCCTCATACATGCTCTTCACTGCTTTCAGCAACTTGCCCTCTACTCCGTATATTCTAAGTACTTTCCACAAACCTTCTCTATCCACTCTGTCATAGGCCTTCTCCAAGTCCATAAAGGCAATGTACAAGGTACATTCATAAATACACAAAACCCAATTCAACATACCATTGATCCAACAAAAACCTACATTATTATTGTATTTCTATTTTATATCAATGTTCACGGCTCCAACTTCCTTATAGCTTGAAACTCGCAAGTGGCCAATTCCCACACTCCTTGGTTAATTTCCACGCGCATTGGTTAATTCCCACACTCATTGCTTAATTCCCAGGCTTCTAGGTATAGTCTATTCGCTGTAATTAGGCCAGAAATAATTACCTCTATCCTCTGTAACTCAAAAAGGGCTAGAGCAAATTGACTGTAAATTTTCACATCTATTCCTTGACTGACTCTTCCCAAATGTTAGAAATATTAGCTTGAATATTCTAGTCGTTTATGAGTTACAGAGGTTATAGGCCATGATTTCTCGCCTACTTACAGCGAATAGACTATAGTTTCCCACGCTCCTAGGTAGTTTCCCATTATCCTAGGTAATTTCCCATTATCCTAGGTAATTTCCCAGTATCCTAGGTAATTTCCCATTATCCTAGGTAATTTCCTGTTGTCCTAGGTAATTTTCCATTATCATAGGTAATTTCCCATTATCGTAGGTAATTTCCCGTTATCATAGGTAGTTTCCCATTATCCTAGGTAATTTTCCATTATCATAGGTAATTTCCCATTATCATAGGTAATTTCCGAGGTCATTTCCCACGCTTCTAGGCCATTTCCCACACCTCTGTTGTGTGGTGGCCTCCGCTCCTAACTACTCTCCTGTTACGTCAAGTTAACTCTCCCCACCCTGCCCAGTATCGTATTTCACCTGCTACGCCATATTGAGGTGGTCGCTCATTTCAACTCCTGGTCAACTCAATTCCTTACTAATTGTTGGTGAGGGTTTGATCAGGTTCGGTTGCTTTAATTAAAGTTGAGTTAAGCTGGGTTAGAAAATTAGTTTAGGTTAGGTTAAGTAAGTTAGGATTAGGTTTGGAGAAGTAAGTTTAGTTAGGTTAGGTGAAGTAAGTTAGGTTAGGTTAGGTAAAGTAAGTTAAGGTTAGGTTTGGTGATGTAAGTTAGGTTAGGTGAAGTAAGTTACATTTGGTGAAGTAAGTTAGGTTAGGTTAGATGAAGTAAGTTAGGTTAGGTTAGATGAAGTAAGTTAAGTTAGGTTAGATGAAGTAAGTTAAGTTAGGTTAGATGAAGTAAGTTAATTTAGGTTAGATGAAGTAAGTTAAGTTAGGTTAGATGAAGTAAATTAAGTTAGGTTAGATGAAGTAAATTAAGTTAGGTTAGATGAAGTAAATTAAGTTAGGTTAGGTGAAGTAAATTAAGTTAGGTTAGGTGAAGTAAGTTAAGTTAGGTTAGATGAAGTAAATTAAGTTAGGTTAGATGAAGTAAATTAAGTTAGGTTAGGTGAAGTAAATTAAGTTAGGTTAGGTGAAGTAAGTTAAGTTAGGTTAGGTGAAGTAAAATAAGTTAGGTTAGGTGAAGTAAATTAAGTTAGGTTAGGTGAAGTAAAATAAGTTAGGTTAGGTGAAGTAAAATAAGTTAGGTTAGGTGAAGTAAATTAAGTTAGGTTAGGTGAAGTAAATTAATTTAGGTTAGGTGAAGTAAATTAAGTTAGGTTAGGTGAAGTAAATTAAGTTAGGTTAGGTGAAGTAAATTAAGTTAGGTTAGGTGAAGTAAGTTAAGTTAGGTTAGGTGAAGTAAAATAAGTTAGGTTAGGTGAAGTAAATTAAGTTAGGTTAGGTGAAGTAAATTAAGTTAGGTTAGGTAAAGTAAATTAAGTTAGGTTAGGTGAAGTAAATTAAGTTAGGTTAGGTGAAGTAAATTAAGTTAGGTTAGGTGAAGTAAATTAAGTTAGGTTAGGTGAAGTAAATTAAGTTAGGTTAGGTGAAGTAAATTAGGTTAGGTTAGGTGAAGTAAATTAAGTTAGGTTAGGTAAAGTAAATTAAGTTAGGTTAGGTGAAGTAAATTAAGTTAGGTTAGGTGAAGTAAATTAAGTTAGGTTAGGTAAAGTAAATTAAGTTAGGTTAGGTGAAGTAAATTCAGTTAGGTTAGGTGAAGTAAGTTAGGATAGGTTAGGTAAAGTAAGTTAGGATAGGTTAGGTGAAGTAAGTTAAGATAGGTTAGGTAAAGTAAGTTAGGATAGGTTAGGTGAAGTAAGTTAAGATAGTGTTACGGCTGGATCGGCAATACATATTCGGGATTCTTGATCGTAGGACAGAAATGGCTTATGTGACAACGACACGCTCGATTCCAGTCCCAAATACTATATGCTCCAGACAACAAAAGCACCAACGCCCTACAGAGTTATCGTCTACGGTAACGAGGTACCTTAACTCGGCGAAAGTGTACAACAGGGGTAGGCTATGAGGCTAAACTCCCTCAGACATTTATAGGTTACGTTATTACTAAAGAAATGCAATACTCAAGAAACTACGTTAATATTAAGCTTCTAATAATGTAGAATAGAAGCAGGCTAAAGGTATGACAGTGAAATGCTAAATGACAAATGTACACGCCTACTTGAAAGCGCGTGCACTAGAAGAACTGTCCCCTACTAACATGCACTAGCATGTAGCATACAAGATGTTCATGATCCAGTAGATACCTAATAATACACATGGAAGGAACATAAATAGTAGTCACTTATTATAAGAATGAATCTATACTTGGAATAACTAAAAGGTTGCAGGCAACAGTACTGCGCCGGTAGCCTACTACCGCATAGGCTACTTCGCTTCTCTCACTCTGTCTCCCCTCTGAGTCCGTATGCGCCCTACGCAACAGAACTCCGGACACAGCAGCAAAACGACAGTGCAGTTAATTGATACATGAAAGTATTAATAGTGTTGTCTTGTGTGTGAGTAATGTGTATTGTAAAGTGTTACATACATAAACTTAAAGAGAGCTGCAATGCATAGTAAAATAAAGATATAACCCACTCATCATCCCCATGTGTTCTAGCTAGCAGGCCAAGTCACAGGAACAACGAGTCCCAGCACCGAAAGCGAGAACCCAGGAAAAGACTGCAGAGAACACAAGGACAGATAAATTACGTTACTCTACTATACCGGCACTACGAGCGAGCTGTAGTCTCTGGTACTACACTCGCTCCTGGCTCGGTAGGCAAATCAAGGCTAAGTCCTCGCCCCTCTACAGACAACTCCTGGGCATGGTCGGGCTCTTACACATGGCACTAGTCTAGTCACAAATTGGATGATGAGCTGGGCATATAACTCGTGAACATGTAGAACGTTCACCAACTATCCTCATCAAGAAGATCGCTGTTCACATTAACCCCTTAAATCTAATACATGTAAATATATGCTTGTCCTAAGAGTAATACGAGAGGTGAGTGCTGAAACTCCTTTAGGACCTCAAGGGAAGGTTATGCATTTAAATAGAGAGAAGAATGAAATGAGAGTAATGTCGTCAGAGAGAAAGAGTGCAACCGTGAGAAGTTGGGAGAGAGGGCAAGGGATGTTAGAATCTCAAAGGTTCTAGGCAACCTGATCATGGAACACACAGCGAGCCTCCAGGCAATGTGCAGTACGACAACATGGGCAGCTCAGGCAGCATAGGCAGGCGGCAATGGACTACCAACCCTGTCGCGCCTAGCTATAAGCGCAAGGCTGCCAACCAGTCCCTACGTCTGGCAACCACCCCCCCGGCAGCGTGGCGCATTGCTACCCTCTCGCTCTGAAGCCTAACTCACTCTCTCTCTCTGAACTCCCATTGTCTTATCTATCAACTTCTCTATTGATACTACATTGTGACGCATGTCGAGTATGAGCATGCTGTACAGAACGCCCAGTCAGGCCCCACCCTCGCTAGGATCGTCAGGGCAGGAACTTTGGCTGTAGTCTGTGTAGAGTTTCCTAACTCAGTTTATGTGAACCGTTGTACTATAAGTATTATCATTATGTATTTTGTTTTCTTCTAAGTCAACGAGTTCTATTTTATATCATTAGATATAAGTATTGTGTGTGGGATTTATATATATATAATGATGCGAAGAGAGAGAGAGTTATGTAACGGAGGACAGTGTGCGCGCCACGAGGTGTGTAGGCCTCACTCCCTCCTCCCTCCTTCCCCCCTCCCTCCCCCCTCATCAAGAGCGTGGGAATCCTTTGTCGATCCCAGATTGAGAGAGCGAATGTGACGTCATGATTGCCGTTATGCTCGCTACGGGGCCGAGTATAAAAAGGGAGGTCTCGCCATTTTTAGATCAGAACTCATCAGGCAAAGCGACTTCTCATATCCCTTGCAACTATCCATATTCTTCCGACTGATGTGAACTTTCTCTACTCTCTGAACAGCCTATCTTCTTCCCTTCTCGACCCTTTATAACCTCAATGACCCCTTTGGTGCAGATTTAGTCAGCCAAAGTATTATCGCTTGAGTTCTCACGAGATAAGTGCCTGTTAGATAGCCTATTTTTGGAAGGGTTAAATAGAATAGGATTGATTGATGTTTGTTGCACTCGTATATGCATTTCCCTGTGTGCGATTATTCATGTTCCTGTTTTCTGCTGGTTTAGGCAATGCTAGACTGGGATAGGGTTTCTGAGTTGTGATTTCCTATGAGTACTAGGTTGCGGTTGAACCAGTACAATTGCAACGGAGACGTGGAACGCCTAGGTGGTCTTTCTGACTGTGTACCGTGGGAGTTTAGCACTGTGTTGCGAGTGAGGGCTTTTGCCTGTGCCACCCAACACTGTGCTATCTCATTTGCTTGACTTTGAGAGGATCGCCAGGAGAGAACCAGATACTAGTGATCTGGATCTCTCAAGAGAGCATCCCGTCAATTACCGTAATTTGGCCGCACAGTCTTAAGGACCTCGCTAGGCTACGAGCCGCTTGCTCAGCCATTGTCTCTTAACCTTAGATATCCCAGCTAGACTTTGCTCGACCAGCAGATACAGTATAGTATTGAAGCTTCTCCTTATGTATATTATTGTTTAAGCACTATTGATTTCATGTGTGGCACGCTTAGCTACTTCAGAGATTAGTGGCCCACGAGCACAATCTTAGTAGGCTATCGCTAGTGCATTGTCGGAGTACTTCTTCTTAATGTTTGCCATATCCTATTGCTTATTCTTATAATTCTTCTTATGTCAATTTAAAGCCTTTAATTACCAGTGAGTTATTCATTAAATTGCTGTTCAAAATCCGATACTTACTTCTTATGAGTATTCGAGAAGCATCTAACTTATCAGAAGATTCCTTGCTTGATGCTCGAGGACTATTGTTTAACGTAACGTAATAGTGCCGATCCGAAGTAGAGGGTGGAGGACTTCTTAAGTTCTTAGTTCAAGGGTGGATTACTTCGGCTTCGGCCAACACTATTCTTTAGTGTTGTAGTACTTTCTTCTTTGTTTGATTGTTGACCAGACTAGATAACTCCCGTCTTGTTATTAGTCTGTTGTGTGAAACGCTAGTACCGAGTTCTTGTATACCCCGTTATAGCAGATAGAACTCTGGAGGGTAGTGGCGTTTTTTGTTCGGCTGGCAGTACTCTGGGGTTGGGATCGTGTGTTTCCGTTGTGGCAGCGAGCCATACTCGAGTCCTGTGTAAGAGCCCTAGTGTACCTGAGTGCCCGGTCGTAACAACATATTAAATGGAAGGTCTCGACATGGCTTAAAACAAAACCCACCACTGGTTAGCACATGACGAGACCTTTGCAGAGATACAAAGAACATAGTTATACGTTGTCACACTCAATATAGGCAGCCAGCACGGTACAGTGGTACGGGCGGTACAGTGGAGTACCAAGGAGTACAATCAGGTTGCGTTGCCACGCACTGGGTGCGTCACAGCCCCCCCCAAGATTTTAGATAATCGACCTTAGAAGCATTATCAAAATCTGACAGGCAACCAACCGACCTGCTACCCTTAGCTGCCACTAATTGCAAAAGGTGCACAACAACTGAAGTGTGAATTATACATAAAACACAATATCGCATGCATCATGCTACAACAATAAAGACTTACAAAACTAAAAAAAAAATTTCTCGTTTATTTTATTGTTTTATAATCTTTTTGGACGGCGTTATGATAGCCTAATTTTACTCCTGCTCAACCCACACACCGTGCACGACTATCCTGGATCATCAACCCTTGATAGACAATCTGCTATCACGTTCTCACTCCCGGCAATATGCTGAATGTTGAGATTATACTCTTGGAGCATTAGGGACCACCTGGTCAACCGCATATTCCGATTGTGAAACTGATTTAGGAATTTCAAGGGATGATGGTCCGTATAAATCGTCACTACCGGGCCGTAGGCTGGAACATAAACTTTGAAATGTTTGAGCGACAAAACGATAGCAAGAAGCTCCTTCTCTATAGTCGAGTAATTCCTTTGTGCCGAATTAAACTTGCGAGAAAAGAAGCTCACTGGGTGTTCCAAGCCCTCGGAATCAGTCTGCAGTAACACTGCCCCGGCACCCACACCGCTGGCATCAGTCGCCAGCTGAAAACTCCTGGAGAAGTCTGGGGCTCTCAAAATCGGATGTGTACACAGCAGGTGCTTGACTAGGTCGAAAGCCCTCTGACACTCCGCAGCCCAACAGAACTTCACTGACTTCGCCAGTAGATCAGTTAACGGTGCTAAGACAGTAGAGTATCCCCGGATGAAGCGCCTATAATAGCCTATCATACCTAGGAACCGCATGACCTGGCGCTTAGTGGTGGGCCTGGGAAACATATTGATAGCCTGTATCCTGCTCAGGGGGGGGCACACCCGGCCTAACCCGACCACGAAGCCAAGATACTGCACAGTAGCCTTTACAAACTCGCACTTCCTCAGGTTCACCACCAGCCCAGCATCGTGCAACTTCCCAAACAGGGTCTCTAAGTGCCTTAGGTGATTTTCAAAATCGTCATCATACACTATCACGTCATCAAGGTAGACCGTGCAGTTAGGGATTTAGTCACAAATATCGTTCATCAGGTTCTGAAACGTGGCAGGTGCGTTCTTAAGCCCATAAGGCATTACGTTACATTGGTAGGTCTTGCCATCTACCACAAAACCACAAACTTGCTTAGCTCGGTCCGACAGGGGTACTTGCCAGTAGCCTTTTACAAGATCAATTTTAGTAAGGTACTTTGCATTCCCTATCTTGTCCACGCTGTCGTCAACTCGAGGCAAAGGGTAAGGGTTGGTAGTGGTCAAGCCATTTAGCCTACGA
Source organism: Lithodes maja (assembly GCA_037953745.1). NCBI lineage: Eukaryota > Metazoa > Arthropoda > Malacostraca > Decapoda > Lithodidae > Lithodes > Lithodes maja. The sequence goes on from JBAKBP010024197.1 coordinate 24,273, forward strand.
AAATCTATGCAGAACCGCACCTTGCCGTCAGGTTTTGGCTGCAACGTGACGGGTGATGTCCACTTCACATAACCTTCAGTGATCATCCCTCTCTCAACCATGTACTTTAACTCCTCCCGTAAAGCTGGCAACTTTACCGGGGGCACACGGTAGGGCACTGACTTGAAGGGCACATTATCACCGACGTCCACGTCGTGCGTTACCTGAGTAGTGAGACCTGGGTGTTCGGCGAAAACAGAGGGGTATGACCTGAACAGGCCTAGGACAGCAGCACCCTGGTGCTCAGGCAGGTGACTTACAGCTTGCCTAGCCTCTTGTTCAGTATTCCCCGCCCACTGTTCCGCGGAAATGACACAGTCCCAGCTATCCTCCTCAGCAGCATGACTGTCCCCACCTCCTTCTCCACCCTGGCCGCTGCAGGCCAGCACAGGGACAGTGAGAGGCTCTGAGGGGCGTCTCACATACTCTTTCATGAGGTTAACATGACATAACTGATGTTTTTTTCTACGGTCAGGTGTTGCAACGAGATAATCAAGGTCGGACAGTTTCTTAGCCACCACATACGGCCCAATAAACTTGGCAGAAAGGGGGTGTCCAGGCAAAGGTAAAAGCAACATTACCTCCTGACCCACCGAAAACTCCCGAAGCTTCACCTTGGCGTCATACTGGTGCTTCATGACCGCCTGTGCATTAACCAAGTTATTACCTGCCGCTGCCATGCAACCTATAAGTCTCTCCCGGCTCTCAAGGATATATTTAAGTACAGACCCCGGCTTCTCTTCGCCCTCCCAGATCTCTTTCACCATACTTAAAGGTCCTCTCACATTATGGCCAAAGACTAGTTGATTTGGACTGAACCCCAGGCTCTCTCCTGGGACTTCACGTGCAGCGAACAGAACATACGGCAGACCCAAATCCCAATCAGTGTCATGTTCTGCACAGTAACAGCGTAGCATACTCTTCAGGGTCGAGTGCCACCGCTCCAAGACTCCCTGACTCTCGGGATGGTAGGCTGACGACACTACAGAACATATACCGTGCAACTGAAGGGTTTGCTTGAACAATTTGGATGTAAAATTGCTCCCCTGGTCTGACTGCACCTCACGTGGAAATCCATAACGGGAACAGAACAATAATAAGTTTTTAACAACTGCCTTTGCCGAGCCGTTTCTCATGGGGTATGCGTCCGGGTATCTCGTAGCCACATCCATGATTGTCAACAGGAATTTATTGCCACTACTAGTAGGCAGGAAAGGGCCAACCAAATCTACTACAACTTTGCTGAACGGAGGCCCGGTGACAGGTATGGGAAACAAAGGTGCCTTCGGGATGGTCTGGTTAGGCTTCCCCGTTGTCTGGCAGGTCGCACACCCAGCCACCCATGCACAGACATCAGCCTTGACCCCAGGCCACCAGAAAACCCTGCCCAATGCCGCCAATGTTTTTGTTACCCCCAAATGACCCGCCACCGGCACATCATGCGCCAGACACAATAAGGACTCTCTATACTTATTTGGAACAACCACCTGGTCTACTACCCTCGCACCGCCCTCCCACTTCGATTTGGGGTCTAGAAATCTGCGGTACAATATCCTGTTGAGCCTAAAGAAATCTCCCGGCTTCGCATCCCCATCTTCCTCCAACTCTATGGCACCATTGCTATAACGAGCTAGGCTAGCGTCTTGCAGCTGCTGCTCACTAATGTCCCTGGGCGTCAATGCATCAAGATGGTTTTGTAATAAGACATTACCCCGGCTAGTAGGCTCTACTGCCTTAGTGGCTCTCGCTACAGCTCTTGCCTCACGCGAAGTCTTACCCAACTCTGCCTTGTTACACACCATATCTGGGCCAGAGTCAACTCCCGTGTTTATTATAGATCCAAGTACCGAATCACCGAGAAGTGCAGCAGAATCAATGTCCCTTTTCCTGCCCTTAGCAACCTTCTCCTGATCCTTCCTCCACTGTCCCCGAGGTTGAGTGCTAGGCTGTGCAGGAGCCGCAGAGCGAGATCGGGTTACCACACAGGCCATCTCATCCTGTTGGCACCTCCCAACCCATTTCCGATTCTCACCATCCACGTCGGCCGCCCTCTCGGCAACGACTAAGGGTGGAGTCCCGGAAGTGGGCACCGCAAAGTCGTTGCCGAGAAGAAGGTCGACGCCCTCAACTGGCAAACACTCAACGATCCCTACATCCAGCTCCCTGCACACCTCTCCCACTCTCAACTCCAACCTCACAAGTGGGTATGACCTCGTAGCATTTATACCCTGCACCACAACAACTCTGGCCGCATTTATCGGTTTCCCTGTGAAGTTCCTCAACAAAGTTTGCGAAGCCCCCGTATCCCTCAGCAAGTCAACCCTCCGTAGTTCACTCCCCCAGCTCACAAACCCGTGTCCCCGATGGTTACAGAAAGTGTCCCGGACAGGTGTCGAGCCTTCCGTACGCTTCTTTACCGCGTGTGCCTCAGCTGCTGACAACCTACCCCGGGCAGTTGCTGCAGCCTTCAGAGACACACCGATACTGTGAACCAATGACACCGGCTTAGCGGGAGTGTTACTAGGGCACTCACGTGAATAATGGCCTAGCTTCTGACATTTGTAACATTTCACATCCCCAATGGGCTTCTTCCCTTGTGCGGGCGAAGAAGGGGCCTGACCTTTAGTAAACGGGAGAGGCTTGTGTTTGTAGGTGTTATTAGGTGCAATGCTTTTAGTGTGGTTATGTGTGTCATAGGATTTGTTATTATCGAAAACTCTGGTGGGTGGGGTATAGCGCCCCTTCTGCCCTGACTCAGCCCTCTGAGCGGCACCGCAACCACGAATCAATGATAATCTGAGGTCTGCCATCTTGGCAGCCTCCTCTACTGTCTTGGGACATTTTTCCTTAATGTTCAGCGTTAGATCGGTTCCAGTACATTTGTAAAACTGTTCCAGATAGAAAAGTTGCTTAATTTCCTCAGCCGACTCTGCGTGCTCGGACCGAAACCAGTTATTACCTGCATCTGTTAAGTCTCGTGCGTGCTCCATAAAACTGACTTCGCTCTTCTTATTCACGCCACGGAACTTCAATCTATAAGTTTCGGGTTGCAGTTCGTAGGCCCGGAGCACAGCCTCCTTCACCAGTCCATACACGACACTCTCGTCCAGTGACAGTGCATCGTAGGCTTTCAACCCCTTACCCACTAGACGTGATGAAACTAATGCTGCCCATTTAACCTCCGGCCAGTCATACTCACGACACTTCTTTTCGAAACGAGCAAAAAACTCAGTCACTGCTGTCTCATCAAATGCGGGTACTAACTTAATTAAATGCGAAAGTGAGTCTGTAACCCGGTGCCCACCACCGAGATGACGCCCCGTGGTCTCTACTCTAGACTTCTCGACATCCATTTCAGCCTGGTACCTGGTTGCATCCTGATTTGGCTTGGATTCTAGCAACCTCTATGCGTTCTATACTAGGACTGTTGACTCTCTTGCAACTTAAGCTTAGCTAGTTCTAGCTGAAATAACATCTCAGGAGACAGGCCTGGGGGGGGAGAGCACAAAATGGGGGATCCACACCGAGACGTGTTTACGGGTAAGCCAGCTTGCCATTGAGAACCCTCCTGCTGCATCGTGCTAAGAATCGCTGGCTGAGGGCCCAGCTCAGGGGTAGAGTGGAATGGAGGCTTGGAGGGAACCCCCAAGACCCCACTCCACCCACCGCCCCATCGCCATCACCCAACAAACATGCCACCAAATTCTTCTTGGGCCAACTGTCAGGACAGTCCCGCCCCAAAACCGTGGCTAAACAGCGAAGACCGTAACAATCAATAGCCTGCAGGCGCTGTTCGGTCAAAGGTGTCTGCAAAAATGCCCGGGCATCCCTCTCTCCACTTATAACACTCCCCTCCCTAAATATCTGTTGTACTTGCTGGTCACTAGGCTGTACCGTGTTATCCTCCCCCGTAAATGATGAGTCATTAGACATAGTGCTGGTTATACAATTGCTGTTCATAAAAAAAAAAAAGTGCTTATTACTAATTGCAGTCTCGACTCACAAAATGTTAAAGATGCTTGAATGACTCTACTCTAGACACCCCCAACGAAACAATCTGCAAGTCCACCAATACAATAATGACACAATAAAAATTCCTCCAATATGCAAGAAAATTCTAGCCAGCTCTACTAGGTAGCATAGAATAGTTCTCCAAAAACATGTGATAGGATACTACTGAATCTTGTGCAAGGTCGCCATTTTGTTACGGCTGGATCGGCAATACATATTCGGGATTCTTGATCGTAGGACAGAAATGGCTTATGTGACAACGACACGCTCGATTCCAGTCCCAAATACTATATGCTCCAGACAACAAAAGCACCAACGCCCTACAGAGTTATCGTCTATGGTAACGAGGTACCTTAACTCGGCGAAAGTGTACAACAGGGGTAGGCTATGAGGCTAAACTCCCTCAGACATTTATAGGTTACGTTATTACTAAAGAAATGCAATACTCAAGAAACTACGTTAATATTAAGCCTCTAATAATGTAGAATAGAAGCAGGCTAAAGGTATGACAGTGAAATGCTAAATGACAAATGTACACGCCTACTTGAAAGCGCGTGCACTAGAATAACTGTCCCCTACTAACATGCACTAGCATGTAGCATACAAGATGTTCATGATCCAGTAGATACCTAATAATACACATGGAAGGAACATAAATAGTAGTCACTTATTATAATAATGAATCTATAATTGGAATAACTAAAAGGTTGCAGGCAACAGTACTGCGCCGGTAGCCTACTACCGCATAGGCTACTTCGCTTCTCTCACTCTGTCTCCCCTCTGAGTCCGTATGCGCCCTACGCAACAGAACTCCGGACACAGCAGCAAAACGACAGTGCAGTTAATTGATACATGAAAGTATTAATAGTGTTGTCTTGTGTGTGAGTAATGTGTATTGTAAAGTGTTACATACATAAACTTAAAGAGAGCTGCAATGCATAGTAAAATAAAGATATAACCCACTCATCATCCCCATGTGTTCTAGCTAGCAGGCCAAGTCACAGGAACAACGAGTCCCAGCACCGAAAGCGAGAACCCAGGAAAAGACTGCAGAGAACACAAGGACAGATAAATTACGTTACTCTACTATACCGGCACTACGAGCGAGCTGTAGTCTCTGGTACTACACTCGCTCCTGGCTCGGTAGGCAAATCAAGGCTAAGTCCTCGCCCCTCTACAGACAACTCCTGGGCATGGTCGGGCTCTTACACATGGCACTAGTCTAGTCACAAATTGGATGATGAGCTGGGCATATAACTCGTGAACATGTAGAACGTTCACCAACTATCCTCATCAAGAAGATCGCTGTTCACATTAACCCCTTAAATCTAATACATGTAAATATATGCTTGTCCTAAGAGTAATACGAGAGGTGAGTGCTGAAACTCCTTTAGGACCTCAAGGGAAGGTTATGCATTTAAATAGAGAGAAGAATGAAATGAGAGTAATGTCGTCAGAGAGAAAGAGTGCAACCGTGAGAAGTTGGGAGAGAGGGCAAGGGATGTTAGAATCTCAAAGGTTCTAGGCAACCTGATCATGGAACACACAGCGAGCCTCCAGGCAATGTGCAGTACGACAACATGGGCAGCTCAGGCAGCATAGGCAGGCGGCAATGGACTACCAACCCTGTCGCGCCTAGCTATAAGCGCAAGGCTGCCAACCAGTCCCTACGTCTGGCAAACCCCCCCCCCCCCCCCCCCCCCCCCCCCCCCCCCGGCAGTGTGGCGCATTGCTACCCTCTCGCTCTGAAGCCTAACTCACTCTCTCTCTCTGAACTCCCATTGTCTTATCTATCAACTTCTCTATTGATACTACATATTAAATGGAAGGTCTCGACATGGCTTAAAACAAAACCCACCACTGGTTAGCACATGACGAGACCTTTGCAGAGATACAAAGAACATAGTTATACGTTGTCACACTCAATATAGGCAGCCAGCACGGTACAGTGGTACGGGCGGTACAGTGGAGTACCAAGGAGTACAATCAGATTGCGTTGCCACGCACTGGGTGCGTCACAATAGGTTAGGTGAAGTAAGTTAGGATAGGTTAGGTGAAGTAAGTTAAGATAGGTTAGGTGAAGTAAGTTAGGATAGGTTAGGTGAAGTAAGTTAGGATAGGTTAGGTGAAGTAAGTTAGGATAGGTTAGGTGAAGTAAGTTAGGATAGGTTAGGTGAAGTAAGTTAGGATAGGTTAGGTGAAGTAAGTTAGGATAGGTTAGGTGAAGTAAGTTAGGATAGGTTAGGTGAAGTAAATTCAGTTAGGTTAGGTGAAGTAAATTAAGTTAGGTTAGGTGAAGTAAGTTAGGATAGGTTAGGTGAAGTAAGTTAGGATAGGTTAGGTGAAGTAAGTTAAGATAGGTTAGGTGAAGTAAGTTAGGATAGGTTAGGTGAAGTAAGTTAGGATAGGTTAGGTGAAGTAAGTTAGGATAGGTTAGGTGAAGTAAGTTAGGATAGGTTAGGTGAAGTAAGTTAGGATAGGTTAGGTGAAGTAAATTCAGTTAGGTTAGGTGAAGTAAGTTAGGATAGGTTAGGTGAAGTAAGTTAGGATAGGTTAGGTGAAGTAAGTTAGGATAGGTTAGGTGAAGTAAGTTAGGATAGGTTAGGTGAAGTAAGTTAGGATAGGTTAGGTGAAGTAAGTTAGGATAGGTTAGGTGAAGTAAATTCAGTTAGGTTAGGTGAAGTAAAGTAAGTTAGGATAGGTTAGGTGAAGTAAGTTAGGATAGGTTAGGTGAAGTAAGTTAAGATAGGTTAGGTGAAGTAAGTTAGGATAGGTTAGGTGAAGTAAGTTAGGATAGGTTAGGTGAAGTAAATTCAGTTAGGTTAGGTGAAGTAAGTTAGGATAGGTTAGGTGAAGTAAGTTAGGATAGGTTAGGTGAAGTAAGTTAGGATAGGTTAGGTGAACCAGCCCATCTCCCCTTAAGCTGACGTACACCCCAAAGGAAGGTCATCTGGCAACCTCGGGATGGGTACACTTCCACAGCCCCTTACACTTAAGGGGAGATTTCCACTTGAGGGACTTTTTTCTTGACCCCTTTCTCCCTCATGTCTAGCTCCATTGATTTTGAGATTTTAAGACGTTTGCCCCATTAGTTTGGTGATTTTAGGAATTTACGCCCCATTCTGCTAATTTTAAGACCTTTTGTGCCATTTAGGTGTCGATTTTATCCTGGCGAGCGATAGCGAGCCTGTAATTTAAGAGTAACCGGCCTTCGGCCGAGACATTTTTTCTACCGAAAAATGTACAAATTTATCTTGAAAGGGGGTCAAGGGGGTGAAATTTTTAGATTGTTGGAGTAGGAACCAAACTAGCAACCTCCCCTTAATACTACCATGATTGAAGCTCATATCCTACTCTCCTAGCAACAACTCGCCCGCTCTTATTTACTTTGCCCGGATCATAGGTTAGTTTTACTCTTAAGGGGAGATGGTTTGGGGGGGGGGGGTTTCCGGCCCCCTTTCTCCCTCATTTTTAGCCCCCATTCGTTTTCAGATTTTAAGGCGTTTGTTCCATTATTTTGGCGATTATACGATCCTTCATCCCATTTGATTTGCCAATATTAAGACCTTTCATGCAGTTTAGGGGTCGAATTTTTGTTTCCTGACGAGCGATAGCAAGCCTGCAATTTAAGAGGAACCGGCCTTCGACCGTGACATTTTTCTATCGACAAATGTACACATTTATCTTGAAGGGGGATCTTGGGAGTGTTTTTCTTTTTAAAGATTGATGAAGGTCTAGGGAGGAAATTAAACAAAATAATAATAAAAAAATAAAAAAATATGCAAATCAATACGCCCATCCGCCTTGAGTAGCAATTATTAGGGTCTTGAATCATACGACGTTATGTTTTGTTTTGATCAATTCCAAATACCATATGCTTTTGATCATCTTAGAGAGGATCGGTAGTAATCGAAGAAGTCAAGACTATCAATAAGCCTTTCTGTCTATGGCGGGTTCTTCCTAGGTTGAAGACAATTTTGTTTCAAATTAGGTCCCTATATAGAAAACTACGTTGAAGTTACCTGACTGACAAATTAATGAACGATACCTTAAAAAAAAAAAAAAAAAAAGTGAGTGGTAGTAAGGCAAAAAAAAAAAAAAAAAAAAAAAAATAATAATAATAATAATAATAAATAAATAAATAAATAAATAAAAAAAACCCGATGTGAATGGTAGTA
>JBAKBP010024198.1:0-35616 GCA_037953745.1 Lithodes maja
CTGTGTGAAGCTCGAATTATTCTAGTGATTATTATGAGTGTTGGCATTATGTAGCTGTTAGTATAATAAATATTCCTAGTATTGTATATTGTGTAGTACTTTCATTTATATAGGCGGAATCCTAGGGTGCTCATTGATTGTTGATGCTTCCGGGAACCACGATTGTTGTAGTCTGTTGTTCCGTCTAATTACCTCCACCAATGAAGTTCGACGGAGGTTTTGCTTTTGCCTCCGTTTGTCTATAAACAAGATATCTAAATAAATTAAAACCGATATTCACGAAACTTGATAGGCTGGTAGGATATACGCCAAAGTAAGAAATTAATTAATTTAGAAGGCGATCAGTAGAGCGCATACCTCCACCAGCGTAGGCGGAGTTACGTGCTCCCCAGTGCCTTTCTAATTGTATGATGTAGTTCACATTTTCGTCTTGAATGTCTCGTAGTCTGGTCCTGATCTCTCTCTCTCTCTCTCTCGCTCTCGCTCTCTCTCTATCTATCTCTCTCTCTTTATATATATATATATGCAAGAAAGTCACAGCAACACATGAACTTATAATATGCTAAATATCCACAGGGAAGGAAGGAAAATAAACACGGAGTCCCAAGCACTTTCGTGTATTACATCTTCAGGGACAGAGGACAGGCAGTCCTCTGTCCCCTGAAGATGTAATACACGAAAGCGCTTGGGTCTCCGTGTTTATTTTCCTTCCTTCCCTGTGGATATTTAGCATATATATATATATATATATATATATATATATATATATATATATATATATGATAACGCTCTTCAAATCTCTAGTGCTACCGCAGCTTGAATACTGTAGCGTATTAACATCCCCATACAAAGCATGTGAAATAAATGACTTAGAGAGTGTACAAAGAAATTTCACTTCGCATATAAGTTCGGTAAAACAGCTACACTATTGGGAGCGTTTAAGAGCACTGAAACTGTACTCGCTGGAACGTAGAAGAGAACGTTACCTAATAATACACACGTGGAAAATCGTAGAGGGTTTAGAACCAAACCTGCATACTCCGATAGTCATGAAATTCAGTGATAGGAGAGGCTGGGAATGCAATATCCCCCGGATGAATAACAGGGTGCTATGGGCTCTCTGCGAGAGGGCTGGTTATCAAACAGAGGCCCACGTCTCTTCAACAAACTGCCACGGCGAGTAAGAGACATGAGGGGCATCTCTTTAGACAACTTCAAGAGAGCCCTCAATGTCGAACTGCAAAAAGTGCCAGACGAGCCCATCTTCGCAAGGGAGTGGGCTGTCTCTTCAAACAGTCTGCTGCACCAAAAAACAAACCCACAACGAGGGGCCACGCGCTCCTCGGTGCTGCTAGGAGAGTGGCGAACACAACCTTAGGTAGGTAACCTTAGGTAGGTATATACAGTATATATATATATATTTATATATATTTACTATTTTGACCTTGGCTCCTTACCTATTTAGCCATAGAATAAAAACATGGTTGGCAGACAAAATATATACAGTATTATACTAGATATAGTGGCAACTATGCTGTATTAAATGTAAGGACTGGATTCTGTCTTCCGAGTGAGGTCTGAGGTCTCATAAATTTATTTCCCACGATATATTTGAAGGGTAACAAAATGTCGAGACATTTTGATATATCAGTATCTCTTTGTTTGCATAAAAAAATAGAGGAAACAAAATAATAAAGCAAATCAAAACAATATTTATAGACTTAATGGCGACCTCTTTTCAGGAAACATGCATCACTTTGCTTTGGTTTATTGTTGAATAAATATCTGAATAAAGCTAGCCTGCGGAACTGAATTTCAGAGGTAGGTGGTTTGAGTTATATACTAATTTGGACAAACGGATGGTGTGCACTGTGGAAGAGTGATTGCTTTGTTATTTGATCTGGCAAACGCTCTATTACCACGAGGAATGATGAGCAGAGATGGCATATATATATATATATATATATATATATATATTTACCGTAATAGTGTCTGTAAAATAAGGCAAAGCATGTGATTTTTTTTGAAGTGAGAACATTCACCTCTAGTCAATATATTATTGTTTCTTCTTTTAGCTTTCTCTAAGAATATATCCATCTGGTTCATAGCCACCTTTCCACATCCACCCTACAAAGTGAGTCATATTCCATATGTGAAGGCAATATACCTCCGCTAATAATAGCTAGTTGTTCGTCACTCATGAATGCAATTACTGTATAAAGAACTCCAAGTCTCTTTGAGGCAGTTTTGGTTACATACAGTATGTGACGTAAGATATCCAACTTAGATTTCAATTGAGGGTTACATCGATAATCTTGATATTGGAATAAAAGACTTTTAATTTGTTGAAACGTTCCGTATAATTTGTATATATTATGTTAATATGTGTGCTGAATGTATTTGTTTTATTAATATTAAACAAAAATAGATTATATTAATTTAATTCAATAATTTGATTGTCATTGTTTAATAACACTGCAATGTTTAACTATTTTCCTGTAAGGATTGTTGTGCCAAATGTGCATTCATCTCACTGACAAATTTAGCTAAAATGCTCTGTATACTAGTCTAGTACATTCATTCATATCTCCTGTGGCCTTGAGAGGTGGTCTGGCAGTCGGGTCCCTTATTTATTAAGAATATAATATTATTCAATCCGTTTTCGTTTTCCTCTTCACGATAAATAAATTAAATAAACATTTACAGAAGCAATTGTGGTGTTTGTTAAACAGTAAATTGAAATGAACCTCATGTTCATACCTGGTATATAGTTCTCACAAATATACATGGAAGTGGACTGGTTTCTGCTTTACTTTCAGCTTCCAAACCACCTCTTGCTTGGACATATACCCTCTCACTACCGAGGCCTGTAAGTTACTGACATTATAATATGAGTAAAAGGTAAAACCCTATCTTATGTCTGGCAAAAAGCGAAGCCTCGGTTTCGGTACTACGACAGTGAGCCGGTAATACCAAAATGTACCAGGATGTCGGCCGCAGTAAGCGATTACATTACGTATAACATACAAAGATGTCACTCGCAATAAAAGAGTTAACGGTGATGGTTCGGACAGTGCATTTCCTGAGAAACGAATGGGACCTAAGGCCGCGTGATCTTGCGTGATAGTGCGAGAGTTTGTTTACTTTAGTCACACGGAATTTCGGGCCTATACAATAATAATAGTTCTTAAAGCTAGCGCATGCTAAGCTAGCTAAGGATAGCTCAATAAGGCCGATTAGGCGTATTTCCATTGGGGTCCTGTACTACTACCCCATCCCTTTGCTCATGAGGGATGGTAACGACTCAGTGCTTGTGAAAAATCTTTAATGCGCCGAGCGTGGGCGCGAACCCGGGCCTTCTGGGTGGAAGTCCGAGACGCTAGTCACTACACCAAGCGAGCCGCTACAAACGCCACACTATTCGATGCAGATCAGATTTTATGTTTTTCTGCACCTATTATGTTATATTTCAGTTCATATCGTAAGCTCTACCTCCACTAACATGTCAACCAGTGAGTTATGCATTATTATGGTGAATCTGTGTTGCATGCAGAATATATTGCCGTAAAAAACGAATGCTAAACTCTCTTGTGTGAAAGTGGATCGTACCCAAACAATTAACTATTTAGATTCGGGATGGTTCGGACAGTTGAGGGTGGTGATGGATCGTCAGTGGTCGAACCATCCAGCTTTACCTATAATATAGGGGGACAATAGATGTAAATGTATCTGTTTATTTTATTTATTGATAAATGACATGCCTATTATGATTTATGACAGATGTTTGAGAGATAACGAAAGTACATTACAGATTGGAGTGAACATGTGAGAGAGAACTGGTGTATGAAAACAATAATTATAAAGATCGAGTGAATGTGTGCAAGTGTGTGTGACAAAGATAAATTAGTCTATATATATAAGGCGAATTATGCATAATTTTATGCAGAGAGTAAAATGTAAAGTTAATTATCCAAAATGTTGATTAATTATATGAGTTTAAAGTATATATGTTTTGGAACAATTATGAAGAAATATGCACTGGATGCTAGGGTGTATAGGGGTATTGGAGGGGGTCTGTCTGATCATTATGTAGTAGTAGCTAAAATTAGGATACAAACGAAGTGGGTGAGGAGAGCTGGAGCGAGGTGAGAGGAAGGTGGACTGGTGAGGAGGGTGGAGAGGCTACAGGAGGAGGAAATCATGGAAGAGTGCAGGAGAGCAGTAGAAAGACGACTAGGTGGGTTCGACCTGGAAGATATGGAGAAAGTGGAGGAGATGAGCAAGGTGTTTAATGAAAAGATCTGTGCAGCATGTGAGGAGGTGTGTAGAGTGAGGAGAAGAGGGAGGGGAGTGAAAGGTACAGCATGGTGGACAGAAGAGGTAAAAATAGCTGTGGAAGACAAGAAGAAAGCGTATGGAGAGTGGTTGGTAGTAGAGGGAATGACGATTTGGAGAGGCAGAAACGAGCGAGGTAAGTGGAGAGAAAGAGAGTGGTGAAGAGAGTAGTGAAGAAAAGTAAGAGGAGAGTAGATGAGGAATTTGGGTGGAATCTGAGTGTAAAATGGAGGAAGAGTAAGAAACTGTTCTGGAAAGAAGTCAAGAAAGTTAGGGAAGGTAGCAAAGGAAACAGTAAGGGTGTGAAAGATAAGAATGGGAGAATTCTAGCCGAGAAGCAAGAGAGTCGAAAGATGGAGGGAGTACTTCAACGAGTTGCTAAATGTAAGGAATGAAGCACTAGCAAACATAGTTGGATATGGTATGGGAGGGAGAAGAGGAGAAGTAGTGGAGGAGGAGGTGGGGATCAGGAGGTCAGAGGTGTGGGAAGCCATGAAATGAGTGAAGTTGGGGAAAGCACCAGAAACAGATGGAGTGTGTGGGGAAATGTTGACGTATAGTGGTGAGATAGTGATCGAATGGGTATGGAAAATGTGTAAAGTAGCATGGGAGAAGGGTAGTGCACCCGATGACTGAAAGACTGGCATAATAGTACCCCTATATAAGGGCAAAGGGGAAAGAGGAGTGTGTGGTAACCACCGAGGAATATGTCTTCTAAGCGTAGTAGGGAATTTGTACAGCATTGTAGTGATTGAGAGAGTGAGGGTGAGCATGGAGAAATGGATAGGCGACGAGTAGGGAGGTCTTAGGAAGGGAAGAGGATGTGAAGATCAGACTTTTACCCTGAATTGTGTTGTGGAGAAATATCTGGAGAAGCAACAAAAGGTGTATGTTGCCTTTATGGACTTGGAGAAGGCCTATGACAGAGTGAATAGAGAAGGTATGTGGAAAGTACTTAGAATATACGGAGTAGATGGCAAGTTGATGAAAGCAGTGAAGAGCATGTATGAGGGTGCAAAGGCAGCAGTACATGTGGAGAATGAGCAGAGCGAGTTCTTTTACCTGAATGTTGGTTTGAAACAGGGATGTGTGATGTCCCCGTGGTTGTTTACTGTATATATGGATGGAGTCATGAAGGAAATACTAGGAAGAGCAGTGGATGTTGGTGTATCACTGAAAAGGGAGGGAAGTAAGTGGAAGCTGCCTGTACTGCTGTTTGCGGATGATACAGTTCCGATGAGCGATAATGAATGGGATTTGCAGGGTCTGGTAAATGAGTTTGGAACTGTGTGCGAAAAATGGAATTTGAGGGTAAATGCGGGGAAGAGCAAGGTTATGGTCTTCGAAAGGGGTGAAGCCACAGAGTGTGAGGTGAAGTTGAATGGTCAGGCTATGGAGATCGTCAGCTCTTTTAAGTATCTGGGCAGTGTGTTGAGTAAAGATGGGACTATGGATGAAGAAGTGTGGGAGAGGGTTGTAGGAACGTTGAAAGCAGTTACAAGAAATAGAGTGGTCAGTATGGAAGTGAAGAAGTCCTTGCATGACAGTGTGGTAATCTCGACACTTACTTACGGAAGCGAAAGCATGGACGTTCGGGAAGAGACTCATACCAAGAGTGAGAGGGGTAGAAATGAGGTACTTGAGAAGTGCGTGCGGAGTTAAATGGAGGGATAGACAGACGAATGAGGAAGTAAGAAGGAGGTGTGGTGTGGAGGTAGATGTCCTGGAAAGTGTGAAAAGGAACAATTTGAGATGGTTCGGCCATATAGAATGTATGGGAAGCGACAGAATGACTAAGAGGGTGTACGAGAGCGAGGTGGACGGACAGAGTGAGAGGTGGAAGGATGGAGTGAGGAAGTATATGGATGAAAGCGGTGCTGGTTGGGAGGAGGGGCCTCGACTGACTGGGGACAGAGGTACATGGGGGTGGTTCGTTCGTGGCCACCTCTTCGGGGATCACGGCGTCGGGCAATAGATCGATAGATAGATGAAGATATCATTTTGGATGTTTGAATCAAATGTTGTGCATGTGTGTGTAAGAAAGAGAGAAATTTAGCCAATTATATATCCATTATTTTAAAGCAGACAATAAGAGCGTAACGAAATTAAACATAATTCTGGTGAAGCTGAATTAAATTTTAAAATATTATTTTATTCAGCAAATAATATTATGCAGATGTTAATTTGGATTATGAAGTCTAATTTTGTACTTTAGCACAATCAAATTTCTTTTAATAGATACATTCTTGATTTTGCCAATCCAACTCACATAATCTTAAGATTATGCCAATTAATACACGTGGCCGTACCATCCCACCCTTCTGGCCGAATCATCACCACTGGTAGGGATGGTTCGGCCGATTTAGAAACTTGTGTTTCGGGAACTATAGCTTAAAACTGAACAGAGCTAAGGGTTTGACATAATCAGGCTAAAGAACCAAATAATGAGGCAACATATTAACATCAACTAGATTATATTGCTGCTTAAACCTGACTTAATATAACTATTTAAAACAAAAGTGGCCGAACCATCACCGCTCTCCCCATGTCAAATGTCATGCAAACTGTTCATTTATGAACGATTATGTTCTGAATTATCTGTATAGGAATAACTGGAATTAAAAGCAATAGATAAGCGACCATTGCTGTGCAATATAAATACAGTTGGGATCTTTGTGAAACTCCAGGATTTCTGAAGTATAAATCTGAGAATTGGCCTTTCACCATAAAATGCAATTTTCTGTAACAGTCGACACTGACAAGGGGTGAATTGTAGTAGTTGCAAAGGTACTCGCGTTTTTTTTTTTTTTTTTTTTTTTTTTTTTTTGTCGCAGTATTTCCGGGCAGGGATATGATAGGATCTAGAAGGTCCTGTGAAGATAGCGCCCTCCGGATGCATCCGGCTTCGATGTCATCCTCTTCCACGATTCCTTTGCGGTCCGATGGGTTTTTGATTCGTTGCAGGTTTTTGAGGCAACAACATGCAATAACCACCGAATCCACCCTCTTTGGATGAAGTGGAATCGTGGTGAAAAGAAAGCGATTTCAGCGAGAAATAGCAACAGGTTAATGAACAAATCACATACATATAGACACGTACAATAATGCACGAACTATTTTTAATAGCAATACGTAGAGAGGCAGTTAAAAAAATAGAGAAAATATGTCACGGTAAGAAAAGAAAGAAGAATAAGGAGAGAGACGGAAAGAGAAATAGTGATAAAGAGAGAGAGAGTGGAAGATCAAGAAAGAGGGGGGGGGGGGGTAGTGGTTATGAGATTACTGCAGGTAGAGGGCCGTAAATTTTTTGTAATTAACGTTGACAGACAGGAAAAACACAAAACTTTCATGAGAGGTGTTAGCTGAGAGGTTTATTAAGGAAGCTGGGACAGAGAGAGAGAGAGAGAGAGAGAGAGAGACCCAGAAGGAGAGGGGGTGGGGGGGTTGGAGATTAGGGCAGTTAGGTGGCCGAACCATGTTCATAATTAACGTTGACAACGGGGAAAATGAGATTTTTCCAGAGGTCTAGTAATTTAGGAAGGTGAGCCAGAATAAGAGAGAGCAATATACAAAGAGAGTGAGAGAAAGTAATATAGGGATAGAAATTCAGATGCGCTGAGTGTTCATTTCTTCATGATACTTTTTTTTTTTTTTTTTTTTTTTTAAGAGACAATGAACGGAGGAAGGAAAAACACAGATAAAACAAAAAGGTCCATGTGCCTAAATGCATCCTCCATTCATAAAATGTTTGTAACAACTGGATTTAAACATTTGTAAATTGTAAGTTTGTGGAAAGCAATTCGAGGGAAGTGAATTCCAAAGAGTAGTAGCTCTGGGGATAAATGAATTCTGATAAGCAGAAGTTCTGCATTATGGAGGAGAAAGTGTAAATTCATGGGTGCTCTCAGCTGCCCTAGTTCTACGAGGAAAGATGTGGAGAGGCGGCACAATTGAAGCAAGTTCCTCGGAACAATTGCTGTGAAAATATCTGTAGAATAATGCAAGGGATGCAACGTTTCTTCGTACGGATAATGTAGGAAGGTCCTGTGTGATTGCAGGGTTATTGATTAATCTAATAGCTTTATTTTGAATTTTGTCCAACTGCCTCAATGCAACCACTCCACTTCCACCCCACAGAGGTGAACAGTAATCCATCTGAGAACGCACATGACTTTTATAATATTATATGACGGCCAACTGCTCGTCAGTGAAGAATTCTCGAACTCTGTATAGGAGTCCCAGTTTTTTAGAGGCATTCTTAGCAATGCTTCTAACATAATGTGTCCAGCTCAAGTTAGTAGTTAATGTTACACCGAGAATGTCAATACTAGGGGAAGTGGGAATATTTACATCATTAAAAAATATATGGGAGTCAGTGAGATTCTGTCGGTTCGAAAATTGAATGTACTTGGTTTTCTGTGCATTAAAGGAAACTAGATTCTTTTGTCCCCATCCATTAATTTTAGAAAGGTCCTGGTTCAGAGAAATTGCAGTGTTTATTTTTGAATTTATAAGATCGGGTTGGGTGAAAGAATTGGTAAATGTGAAGGAACTGTGGAGTGTTGAGTCATCTGCGTAGGAATGTATTGGATTATGAGTGGTAGCTATGAGATCATTGATATGAATGAGGAACAGAATTGGGACCGTCTACTCACCTACTCAACATAATACCAAAAGCATTCTCTACAACTCGCCTGAAAGTCGGTAATTGAAGATGCGTTTCTCGTCTGTCATGCCTCTCATTGGGTACAGTTTCATCAACCAAGTGCACAGTGGGAAGGCGTCATATCCAATAATGAAAAATGGAGTCGGTTCATTGTCGTTTTTAGGTGGTTCCGGTGCTGGCAAACCAAGGTCATTCCTCTCCAACAGTTGCCGCAGGGGTGTCTGCAGGAACAAACCTCCGTCTGACGATGATTCCTCGGCACCCACGTTACAGTAGAGAAACTTGTAATCAGCATCAACCAGGGCGACTAACACAATGTAACACCTTTGTAGTTGAAAGAGATCGAAGAACCTTTGGGATGTTGTCTAATTGCCATTAGTGTTTTGTCCAAAGCACCCAGGGCATGCTGAAATTACCATTTCTTGGCGAACAGGTCTGCCTCTGCCTTCCACTCTTCAGATGTGGTTGGACAATTAACCACTTCATTCATGTACACATATACAATGGCATCGTGACAGCCAAACGTAATCCAGGTTGATGGGCTCATTTTTTTTTTTTTTTTTTTTTTTCTATATTCCAACTTACTTCCTCTCGGGCATAGGCTGAGAGCCTTAACATTCACCGCTTTTACAATTAACAGTGAAGCCCGTGAGGTCTTGTTCCAGTCTAGTGAGTGAGACATGTGAAGCACGTTGAGTACAACGAGCACCTGCCATCTTGCCTTTACATGAGGCACGGTGCTCACTCATGGCCCGAAACGACCCCATCTCTGAAGCCACCTCGTTCCCGTGCTTCACTGTCTCATCCCCTACACTCGGACTCTCACACTTACACACACACAACGCCACCTGTTGAGCAGATAACTCACATAAATATATGTGTCCTTCTTGGTTATCAATGGTCCAACTTTCTCAAGGATCTCTTTAAAGAGGGCTGGGTTCATTCTCATAAAGTTTGTTTTAATTTGCAGGGTCCTGTGCTTCCATTTCCTTCATTAGGTTCCTGTAACACCCAAATTTGTTCTGGCGTAGAAGCCATGGCCTCGTCCACACCGAACGCTTTTCTTTCCTTGCCTTCTCCATTTCCTCCTCCTTGACTTGCTGCTCATATAAAACAGCAAACACACACAACCATAGAGTTGTTATATCAAAGTGCAGCCACAGTCATTCTAAGTCACGTATGTCCTGCATGGACATTGCGGAAACTTGACAAGTACTAGCTAAAGTTGAGGTGAGAATGGTGTGTGAGCCTCGAAAATGCTGTTTATATATCAGCAAGCAAGGGTGGGGGTTGGGGGGGCGGGGGGCGGGTGCAATAATTACTTGATTAAAATGATAAAGTCTCATATTACAATCGTTCACTGTCCGCGACATCGTCGATATGTTCGCAATGGTGTCGGCAACTATTTGCAGATAATTGTCCAATGATTGCATAAAGTAATCCTGTAATGGCTGCCTGAAATACAAATTTCAGTGGTGTCCAATGATACTGAAGAAATCGGCGAGCAATCACATATGTTGCCAACGATGTCGCTGACTATCGCCAAACATGTTGCGAAGTGCTCAGCGACATTCTTATTATAACGGTCATTAGAAAATTGTACCAATTCATTGCGAAAGTCAGCCGACAAGCATTCGGCGAACGAAAATCGGGTTGAGTCGCGAATGTGGTAAAGGGCCTTTACAGTAGATTTCCCGAGTCCGGGAGAAAACAAGGTGTCAGAAATTTTGATGAATTATGATAAATTCTTCAAATTTACAATCTTGGCAAATAGCATACTAATGACTATTATTTGACCATCACTCAGTAGAAAAGTGAAGGACATGTTGTTTTTTAGCTAGTTATATGTCTCAAACAACAACGTCCAAGCTTCACTCCCGTATGTCAATGTCGGGATTACCATACTGTCATGCAGTGATTTTTTTACTTCCATACCTACCACCCTATTCATTGTCACTGCTTGCAGCATTCCTATAATTTAACCTTCCTCCCCTGGTTTACCCCTTCCCGTAATACATCTTCGAAACTACCATCACACTACCAAAATACTCAAATGAGCTGGATGATTGCATCCATCTCAAATATCATACACTTACTCTTTACCACATTACCCTTAATGTTACGTTTCTCAAACACAGCACCAAATACATTAACCCAACCGTGCAGCTCCCAGTCATTGTCAATCATCAGAACATTAATTATCATCAGAAAACAATGTTTATCTATCTGTATATTGCCAGATGGCTTAATTCCTGAGGGGGTGGCCATGAATGAATCGCCTCCATTTTCTTCTATCATCCATTAACCAGCTTCCTTCCTCCCACTGACCACTGTCACGCATATATTCATAAACTCCATCCTCCCTTCTCATTCTAGGTCTAACTCTCCTTCTGTCATTCCCCGTAACTCTCATGCACACTCTTAGTCATTTTCTTACTCTCGATATGCTCCACATGACCGAGCCACCTCAGGGTGCTCCTCTTCATGCTTTCCAACATATCTACACCACATCACTCTCGTACTTATATATTTGTCTGGCTATCTCTGTATGCGAGATGAATCCTGAGATTTTGACCCCAATTTCGCTGTCAAATGGAGGCGGTATGGTGTAGTTACGGAATAACCTACGGAGTAATAAATATGAGCTTGAAACTACTACAAACTATCTACGGAATCCCAGGGATGCCAAGACGAACCATGGTGTTTGCTTCTAAACATTATAAATAGAGAGCCAGGTAACTTGACCAGTACAGTTCTAACTTTGCCAGGGCCGACCACATCTACCTGTGCTCGTTTATATGCTGTCATTCAATAATCATCACTTACATCACCTTATAAGTTGTTATGAAGGGTTACAAACTTGTGCAGGGCATACTCTTTTATTGCGGTGAGTTAAAAATAGGCCCAGGTCGGGCTTTCCTGCTAATTCCTCTCAATATTCGTCATCCCAGTGCCATTGACCCAAATGAAACGAGTTTTCATGAAAAAAAATAGGTTGAAACTCCCCGTAAAAGTCATTCGTCATTGACCTTGATGATTATTGATCGATACCTGCTTCTCTCTCTTTCTCTCTCACTCACACACACACAAAACACACATTCACACACACAAACGGGCAGTCATTATATGAAAGCCTAGCAATATATACATACATACAGTATATATATATATATATATATATATATATATATATATATATACCGGTATATATTTTTTTTTTGTTTTTTCTTCTCTAATTCAAACAATGGCATTTTGGCCGGGTCTGTTAAGCAGAAACATTAATACTGACTTAAAAAATACAATATTGTTGTAATTTGTAATAAAGACATACGGTACAATACAGCTTCTCAGCTTGTTCTTCCTCTACCCAATTATTCTTCTTTCCTATTTTACTCCAGCCATCTGGTCTGGATCGGTTTTTACATATATTATTGTAGTTACCGGTACATGTAGTTTTGACAGCAAGTGTATATGTACATGATTTCTAATACCGGCGACCTCTTTTGTATTTTTTCTTGCTATATTTAAATTATTTTTTGCAGTTTAAGAAGGATCTATGGTAGTAAAAAGGGTTAAGTAAGATAGTTTTAAGCCTGTTAATTTGCTGGAGGCCCAATTTACACTGAATACAATCGTCTAATAGAAGCTAGAATAAAATTTAAAGACGTCGCCGGTACAGGAGGGGTTAATGCGAAAATGTATTTGAAATAATATAATGTTAGAGCATTGAGATTGGGATAATTATATTGATGCTGGAGTGAAACCGGAATTATTTGCTGTATCTTTACAAAAGCTGACATTTGGGTTATGGGGAAGTGGAAGCTATAAATTATGATAGATAATGGAGAAAGAGAGAGAGAGGGTGAGAGAGAGATCGACCCTCTGGGGGATCCGTGTTTTTTTTTTTTTTTTTGCGGGGTCTGTCGCAACTGTTTTTTAGTGTTACCTTTGGTCGTGTCGAAGGTAAAACAAACATGAGATTGGATGAGTGTAGCTTCGCTATGGATTTTCAGGAAGTGATTGACGGAAAGGCTACGGATTGACCGAAAATCGGCAGACACCAGAGAATTTTCAAGCATACATGAACATTCCCTGGCGTTTGCCGACACACAAGGGTACATCACGTTGCTCTAGGACACATCAGGTAATATCCTGAGGATAAATAAATTTGGATGACGAACAGGACACGAACCGCGTTTCGTGGTAAGTTGGTGTCGTTTCATGTAGGTGGGAAAGGGGCTTTACAATCACTATTGTATAGTATACCTTCCCTGTTATACTAAGGAGACAAATCCTCCTTTGCTTATCACACACTTTTCTCTCCCTTTTCCAATTATGCAGGGGAACTATTATACCTGATTTCTGGTTTTCTAGCACTCTTCCTGTCTCCCATGCTAGTTTACACAATTTCTAGATCGATTCACCTCCATGTTTCAGCACTTCATCAATCCATGTTGCTTTACCCATCTTCACCCTCCTCAAAGCTTTACACACTTTTTACCTGAAATGCCCCTCCACCACTGCTTTTGCTGTTTTCTTCTCCATTCTGCTCCTTCATATTCCCCAACTAATTATGTTTACAATTTTTGCATTCTCGACATTTAATAATTTCTGTCCTCTCTCACTCCGACTCTTACTTGCTTCTCAATTAGCACTCACCCATTTTTATATTTTACAAAAAACTCCTACTTCTTCCTTTATCAGCCTCCATATCTTTCTTGACCTTCCAAAACAGTTTCTTAAATTTCCTCCATTTTGCACTTAAATTCATCTACTCATCTTACTCTACCTCACTACTCTCTTTACCATATTGTTTTCTCAACATAACTTTCTAATATTTACCTTTCCAGATCCACATTCCTGTTATTACCCAAACCTTCTTTGTATGCATTCTATTTCTCTTCAACTTCATATTACACCTCCTCAGTCCACCATGCTGTTCCTTTCGCTCCTCTCCATTTCTCTTAACCCCACATACTTCCTCACATGCAGCACATATGTCTTCCTTAAACAGTGAAATGTGCCCAGTGCCATGAAAATTATTGCCGTTGTCAAATCTTTAACCCTGGAAAAACCTATGTTTTTTAAAGTGCCCGCCATGCGAAGGTTTTTGGTTCAATTCTGACAAAAATCATCATATTTACCATATATATATAATTATTACTTATCCATATGCGCCTATTTTACTTTTAACTCAAGAACAACGAGCGTCCTCATATGAGTCTGTAGTGAGCGAAGGCGAGCGTCCTCATATGAACTAAGGTCTAAAAAAATACTTTCAAATCATCCCACTGGCACTTAAAACAAAGCAACATGTGATAAAGTAAGATCATTCCCCTCCATACCTCATATCACTCCTCCTTCCCCCCTCCCCCCTCAATTATCACCTATTTTTCCTCTTAGTCCTCCTTTTATCGGGTAATTTTTGGCACATATTTTCCGCCCACGGTTTCAGGGTCACTGGGGAGGCAGTTGCTATCCAAGCAACAGAGACACTTCACTCGCAAGACGTCAGTAGCGATCGGGAAGTGAGAGTGAGAGAGGGTATACGTCGTCGCGCCAGCTCTCCCCTCTTGATATGATCGGTTGGCAATAATACATCTTTTTCACCCCCCAAACACTATTCACACTTGTTTTATTGCTGTTACATGTTAATATCTTCATATTAAACGTAAAATATGCGCATATGAACCCCCCCAGTCTGATATGACGCGATCCCGTATATAAGTACTTTGGACCAAACACTGATTTTGACACGATCGCGTATATAATACCGGGCGAAACATGGTGAAACTTATTTAAACCTAACAAAGTTATTGTATACGCGATCGTGTATATCTTTTCACCAGCGTGTCACTGAAAATCTCAGAATTTATGGGAGGTAACTTACAACACTCTAAGGTAAAAATATCCCTAAACGAGTAAGGTCTGAATATAGAAATTCCTTAGTTTGACTCAGCCAGTCACGCTGGGAGGTAGCGTGGTTGCGATATTTAAAAATGGCCGCCCGCTGGATATATCGTCAAAGAGTGGCTTTATGTGATATATGTGATAATGCATAGCATTGAAAATTACTGAAATGTGGTTGGATAGCATCAATACATAAGGGGTTAACATATTACATTCACGGTCGACGAAATAAGGTAAGTTCCGGTCACATTTTTCGATGTAAGGTATCCGCATATGAAAATATTCATATAAAATAGAGTTTTTGTCGTACAGAGCTGGTTCAAAGAAAATAATAATCTGTATGCATTGCCGATATACGAAATTAATATATAAAAACTATCGATCCTTAAATGATATTTAAATAGAGCATCAAGTGAAGCAAAAATCTTGCCCAGTAGGCGATTATGGCGCACGGACAAAAAAAAAAAAATCTGGAAAAACAGAAGTTTTTGTCGTACATTGATGATATACATATCATTCGAAAGGTAATGAAAAACTAAATTAGCTCGATTTAAAAAATATTCATTGTCCTTCACTTGAAAATAGGGGGGAGTGAGGAGGAAAAATCTTGGCGGACGGAACATTTCGATCGACATATGGAGCCATTATGAAAATATTCATATAAAATAGAGTTTTTGTCGTACAGAGCTGGTTCAAAGAATATAATAATCTGTATGCATTGCCGATATACGAAATTAATATCTCAAAACTGTATCGATCTTTAAATGACATGTAAATAGAGCGTGAAGTGAAGCAAAACGAAATTCCAGTCGGCGAGGGTTGACCACTGTCTAAAAATATGCAGCACATGGACGAAAATATTCTGGAAAAATTAAGGTTTTGATCGTACATTTATGATATGGATACCATTCAAAAGCTAATGAAACATCCTAAATATTGCTTGCTTAAAAAAAATAAATGTTCCCAAAGTGTATTGGTGAAAATGGGGAGGGAAAGTACGGGCAGACTGAACAGCTACCTTCACCTACGGTGAAATTCCACATATTATTATTTTGTTTTTATGAAATCTTATAGAACAACCTTTCCTCTTCCCGTTCATAAAATAATAAAAAATATAAAAAGCAATTATTATGGGTGAAAACCGACTGAGAGTGAATATTTTGTTGCGGCATGGATTCTACAAGAGCGAAAAACGCGTTATAGATTTATTTCTATAAAATCCAATATTGATGATAGAATATTCTAAACACTGCCATCATGTTCAGCGGAAAAAATAGCTGTGATTTAGTATAAAAAAAAAGATAAGTTATTTTGTAAGTTTCGGATATATCTTGAAGTAAAGTGAAAAAAATCACAATTTGCAGCAGAAAAATCTACGGATATTGATTTTACAGAATAACCATTATAGATACACTATTTTTTGTTGATAGAAATATTGTTGTATAGACTTCCCTCTATCTCGTGAAGTGTATTTAATCCACTGAGCCCCAGCTAGTTTATAAAAAATGTACCATCAGGGACCGGCTGTTTCTGATTTTTCTTTTTTTCCCAGAAACAATAGCAAATGGGTTAGGAATGAAGGAAAAACCACAAAAAGCGATCAAAAAGGTAAAAAATTGGTCCTACGGAGCCCCCGAAAGTCGATTTTACAAGAGTAAATAATTGAAGGCAATAACACCCAAAATATCGGTTTTTGTGTGCTCACGCACACACGGTTAGAGTTTGAGAGTTTTCAACCATCGGCATGGTTGCATGGGATACTTACACAGTTTCAATACAAATCTGAGCCCTCTAGGTGCCATAGGACCGGAGTAATTGGGACCGGACCGGCCAGGACGCATGGTTTGCGTCGCTGGGGTTTAGCGTTACATACATTGTGGACGCAAACCCTGCGTCGCTGGGGCTCAGTGGGTTAAATGCAGTTGGGGTGATATTTGTGGGTGAAAAACGGGCGATAAGATTATTATGTTGGCCGCGCCTAGAAGCTTTTTGGGCGGGAAGATTCGAATGTCAGTGATGTCTATCCACAGCTCAATAAGTAATAATCATCCGTCTGAAGGGGTGAATAAGTAATAACGATATTTATTGTAAAATTACTATTTTCGTCGGGAATTAATCAAAATATCTTTTAGTGGAGGGACGTTTCAAATACCATAGGAATGCGCTTCCCGGGTTAACCCGTTGAGCCCCGGCTAGTTATAATATTTTGTTCACCCCAGTCCCAAGCCATTTTCACTTCTTATTTTTGTTTGCTAAAATGGAAGACAAGGATGAGAAATGAAAAAAAAAAAAAAAAAAAATCACCTCGGATATTTTTTTTTGGGGGGGGGGGCCTCAAAAAAATGTGTTGAGCCAAAATGGAAGAGAATGGTGAGAAATGAAGAAAAAATAAAAAAAAACTCACCTTGGTCATTTGGGGGGCGGGGGGGGGGGGGAGGGTCGAAAGTTGATCTCCCCCGCATGACCACCCACCCGGGAGCACTAGGGGAAAAACTGAGTATGGCATTGTACGGCATACATCCTAAGGAGTGTCTCACATAAATCTCAAGCCTCTAGCTCCCATACGACCGGAGTAATGAAGGTTCAAAGTGGCGGTGAACTAATGGTGTAAAGTATCCCCACTAAGCCCACCACCACCAGCCGCGCGGCTGTCTTGGCCCGCTCACACCTACCGGCCCGGCTCCCACACACACTACGGTACCTCCCCCTCCTATTCTCCCGCCATTTCCTACCTTACGAGCCACGTAACTGATTTTAATATGTCGGACGCACGTGATGCGTCGCTGGGAGTTGGTGATCAAACACTGCCGACGCATCACGTGCGACGCTGGGTCTCACTGGGTTAATATGAACACATGAACATATAAGAGCAATAAAAGAAGTGTGAATAGCATTTGAGGGGTGAAAAAGACGTATTATTGCCGCCCGGTCATATCATGAGGCGATAGCCCGGGCGGCGAATAACCTCACTCTCCGAGCTCCATGGCAACACTGAGGCCTTGCAATAGAAGTCTCTGTGTTGCAAGGATCTCTAGTTGCCTCGCCTGTATTAACCTCTGGGCTGCGCATAGGGGGTAGTATACACCATTCGCCTGTGCGGAGGTATTTACACTGTTTCCTCACTAAAATCGTTATTTTACCATTAATATCATTAATACTTATCCATATGCGCCTATTTTACGTTTAATATGAATATAGTAATATGTTACAACAATAAAACAAGTGGGAAAAGTGTTTGGATGGTCAAACTCGCGAATTAAAAGTGAGAGTTTCATTCATCAAGTGTGACCCAGCCGCCGTCACACCCTCCTCTCACGAGGCCTGGAGAGACACTGAGCTCACTATCTCTATCTCTCTCTCTTTCCCACGCATAGATACACATATGACCACGCCCTGCTAGCAACTCACTAATGTTAGCACAAAAATATACCTAAGAATAAGGGAATAACAGGGAAGATAGGTGATAATTGAAGGGGGGGGGGGGAAGGGGGGAAGGAGGGGATGTGGAGATGTGATATGTGGCATGGCCGAGGGGCAAAACAAATAAATAAACAAAAATTCAAGTGCTACTGGGGTGTTTTAAATGTTATTTTTTAGTCCTAGGATCTAAAGAGTCTCTCCGCAGTCGCCCAGTAAACCTCTTAAGAGTCTCCCTGCAGTTACCGGGTTATAGAGGCCGCATGAGGGAAATTTGCGAGGAATATTTTCCAATAAAAGGGGAATAAGTTTAAAAATAGCTGAAAATTGAGGAGGGGGGAAAAGAGGGAAAGGGGGGGGTGGGGTGGAAGGGACACATATGGAGGAGTGGTAGAAAGTAATGGAGGGAAATTATCTCACTTACTCACATATTGCTTTGTTTTGAGTGCCAGTGGGGTGGGGCTTTTTATGCCTTGGCTCACCCACCAAACCTCTTAGGATGACTCTCTCCTTTCCCAGGTTAAGAACCACAATGTAATAACAAAGTGTGGCATTTGAGCGGTATTTTAGTAAAATTTAGCCTAGTAAAACATATCCGAGTTTTAGGCACTAATATATATTTTCATATACCAATATGCAATACAATATGGTGACCAAAAGGGCCCGAACTAGCCTAAAAGTTCATAAAACTTTCAGAGCAGTTGCATTTGTATGACGCATATAAAGTACAAGAACTATGCACTAACGAAGAGATCAAAACAATATTTTAGGGAAATAGCATTTTGCTAGCAACTAATTAAAAGCTATGACATGATAAAACAATTAACGTGGGCTAAGCCTCAAGAAAATGAAGAAAATCGCAAGACCATAGTAAATATTAGCTCCCGAACACACACACCTGTGGTTCCTGCGGTTGTTGGTGAGGGCTGCCAGTTGACGCCACACACACACACACACACACACACACACACACACACACACACACACACACACAATTTAAAACAAATCGGCCAAGTAAATACCGAACTCCTCGAAGAAAACTCTGCAGTTTTAAAAGATTGTGGAAACTTAGAATTGCCGGCGGAAAGGTTTTAGCATTTAAAATCAGAAGAAAAGAATGGCCTCAGCTTGGGAAGGACAAAAGTCACAAACCGTGTATATACAACCAAGAGGTAGGCTTGTAGGTTAGCTATTGATATAATAACCCTGGTTGCCGATAGGTACAGTTGTGTGTCTTATAATTGGTTCTTATTGGTTGGCTTTAATATATACTAAACAAATAACAATTCTGACTAGTGATTGGTACAGTTTTGTGTTGGCTACGTGATCAGACTAGGTATTATATATTTGAAGACGTGTGATAGATAAGCTTAAGCGTTGGTTATATTAACAGGTGAAGCATGATTCGTGAGAAGAAAAATATTGATTTAGCTACTGTATATTAAGATCCAACTAAATGTTCGTAGATCTGCCTTGTGTCAGGGATATTTATGATTCGTAATTCTTTAGTAATTGTGAATATATTCGGATGAATGGATCCATATTTGGGTGTTAGGGAGAGCCTGTGTTTTGGTTGAGGGTTCATTGTTTCGAGTAGCTTCGATACGTGTGAGAGCGGTACAAGTGAGCACGAGAGGGAGTTTCCTTTCCTAGTGTTTGGTGCTTCGAACTATGCTCATGAATGATCTTTTTATCCATAATGAGATAGTTGAAGCTTAATATTAACTTTCTTAATTTTGTTTGAACCCCCTGTTAGGTAGTCTCTCTACAACACACAGCGAGTTTACAGCTCCTCCTTTACCTAGTGAGTGTTATACAGTAGTGTACCGTGGAGTATCGTGGAGTAAAATGGTGTTTGTAATTTGCGAAGCTATTATGGAGTTATAGTGCTTTATTAATTGTTATAGACTATTACTCTACAGCATTTCTGTCATTACTGTAGGCAGTGTGTGGTTGCTGCCGTGTGCTGGGTGGGCCTCACCTTGTCCCAGAGCTCCTTTCTTGTATAAGACGGCTAGTTCACGATATTCTGCACTTCGTCCGGTCTGAGCTGTAGACTTGGCTACTCCCGACTACCCAGCGAGTGGAGTAATCTTCACCGCCCTTTTGTCCTGGTTCCCCTACATGGTTGCTGGCTGACAACTTGAGTGGTGACATCATGGTAGCCTGGTGATGTGGTGGTTGTGATAGAGGGCCTGTGTGAAGGGCCTACCTGTATCACCACTGGTTGGAGGGCTTGTGTGAAGGGCCTACCTGTATCACCACTGGTTGGAGGGCCTGTGTGAAGGGCCTACCTGTATCACCACTGGTTGGAGGGCCTGTGTGAAGGGCCTACCTGTATCACCACTGGTTGGAGGGCTTGTGTGAAGGGCCTACCTCTATCACTACTGGTTGTGGAGGGCCTTTGTGAAGGGCCTACCTCTATCACCACTGGTTGAAGGGCCTGTGTGAAGGGCCTACCTGTATCACCACTGGTTGAGGGTCTATGAGAGGGACCTACCTGTGTCACTACTGGTGGAGGGCCTGTGTGAAGGACCTACCTGTGTCACTACTGGTGGAGGGCCTGTGTGAAGGACCTACCTGTGTCACTACTGGTGGAGGGCCTGTGTGAAGGGCCTACCTGTGTCACTACTGGTTGAGGGCCTGTGTGAGGGGCCTACCTGTGTCACTACTGGTGGAGGGCCTGTGTGAGGAGCCTGCCTCTATCAAGAGTGTGACGTTTGAACGTGGTCTGGGAACGTGCCTGGTTAATCTTTTGACTGGTGTCGTGGTACTAGGACTATAACTATTAGTGACTCCTAGCAGGATTTTTTTTTACAGCGGAAGTCAAGATAAATTAACCCATACAATGCAGCTCCTCTAGCGACCCATAATTGTCTTTTGCTTTTATGAGTGAATGTGTGGTAGTTGGGTATGAAAGAATGATTGGTGTATAAATAAGTTATGGAGTTAACTAAATTATAAATGAATATTAAAGAAATAATATGAATATAATAGTATAAAACTAGTATTATATTTTGCTGATCCCACTATTGATTAAGAGAAGGTGTAATATTATTAAGTAATTATTGAGTGCTTAGTCTTTTGTACTTACCTTACTTTGAAATCACAGTACCTTTGTTAATGGAGGTGATTTCACTTACACCTTGTGATGCTAAGGTTGTGGGTTAGCTTATTATGATCGCATGAGATATGATAGTTCTGACTCATGATAGGTAGATATATTTCTCGGTTAGCTATATGACCAGATATATTAATAGTATGCTACCTCCGACTCCTGACAGATAAGCTTATTTATTAACTATAAACTGTGGTGAAGTGTGAAAACTCTGATTTGTTATAGGTGGAGGTCTGTGTTACCTACACTATAATTTCATCATTCGTGACAGATAAAGTTATAGTTTTCGTCTAAATTTGGGGAATATGTAGGAGTTCTGACTCCCGATAAAATGAATTCTGGGTTGGAGCTGAAATTCTGAAACACACATACACACACACACATACATATATATATATATATATATATATATATATAATTATATACATATATATTTCATTAATGTTGGATCATTGCATGTGTCGTATATGCAACACATTAATATTTCGTGTAGCCTATATAATATTGTTTTGTACAGTATATTTCTATGCACAAGAAGGGGACAAAAGGCAAAGCTGCGTCTAACGAGTGTCCTGTAAGTTGAAAGTGTGATAGAGAGCCAAATTCTTGGCACTCTTGGCCAAAAAATTATCTGCACCCCTACGCTGATCATATGGTGTGTACAGCTCGGTGTTGTTGGCACCTCTGCCTGCAGATATAATTATCTATCAGAGTCGAGGATCGTCTCTGACACATAATAAACAACAATCTCCTCAAAGCTTGCAACACGTACTTTGAGTTATATATTAGTTCAAATTATGATGCAGATAATTCTTTGACCAAGTATGCATTAGATTAACGCCCTAAGAGCGGGCCCGTTTGTAACATCTACTACCTGCCAAGCGGGCAGATTTACCCTAAACGAGCTTCATTCCATGCTCTTTTTCATGCATAAACAAGAGCCAGAGCGTAATACAATTATGTATCCGTGAAAGGGCGATAATTGAGCTTTCCAATGACACCTGAACCATCCTTGCACGACCACGGGTTGTCTTGCAACGATGTTGCAATGCGAGTACAAAAACCCTAAAATACGGTAATTTCCTTACATATTTCCCCGTCTAGGGAGGCAGTGGATGTGGAGGAGTGTGGAGGAGGGACCAGTCGCGGTACGGGAGCTGTGCCGAACGGTCACAGCCCACCCGCGCTCCACCCACCACTCGGACTCTCTCTCAGAGCCAATTATGTGCTCAACATCGCATTGGACTTAAGTCGGGCCCCGCCATTTAGTCCTTGGTTCTCTTAACCGCCTTAAGTCGGGCCCCAATAGACAAGGGTTAAACATGGCTGTATATATGAAGCTTGAAGGATCAAGTAGTAGGATGAAGGAAACGCCTACTCTCTGTAACGAAGGAGGTATACAATGCAAGCGCTCTGGAGAGTATTGATTTTTGTAATAGCGGTAAAAGAAAGCGAGATACAACATTGCGACATGTAAAGAGATATATTGGAGATAACACTGGTAAGAGTAGGTGAATTGCGAAGACGAAATACTTTTGACTATCTTTTCAAGAATTGCTGTATAAGTATAGCCTCAGCACACATGCGAACATTACGTGATACGTGAGCAACTGAGCATATCATACCCCTGTAAAGAGTAAAAGGTTTTGTGGGGATAAAGAAACCATGAATACGCTCGGACACCCCTAACTTCTGGGAATCTGGTTTAGTAAGAGTGGTAATATGGTCATTCCAGGAGAGGTCAGAAGAATTTCAAAAACCTCAAGAAACCAAAAGACAGAAGTTTGTAAATAAGGGATTTGTAACTGATTCTACGGAAGGCTTTTTATATGGCTATCGTAATCGAAAAGTTCTCCCTAAGGTCCATAAATGAGGATGACCAAGAATTAGTGAGATAAGAAAAGAGATCCCACGTAGGGCTACTCTTAACAGCTTCTGTAAAGGCGACGTCTTTATTAGTTTATTCTAGCTATATTTATACGATTTTGTGTTACTTAAAGGGGATCTCTGATCATAAAAAAGGATAAATTAAGATTCTTCGAAGCGCATTGATTTCTGGAGGTCCTTCTTAAACTTTATAAAATCGTCTAATAGTAGCCAAAACATAATGAAAATTACGGCACTTGTACTGAAAGGGTTAAGGGACCCATACTGGCTAACTGAAAGAAGATAATGGAATGTAACATTCTTAAGACATGAAATATTTTCACTCAGGTAGAGGGTTTGAACATTTATTTTATGAATATATATGCAGAAAAAACACAATCATGAACAATACATTATTGCGATTTCGATGTTTGGAATTATGGGAAGCATTATATAGAAGGCATACTATTGTAATTTATTTAGAGTGTGATATACTTATTTCCAGTCATTTGTTATAACCATTTACCACCCTATATGCTTAGCTTATAATACTAGGCCTACTGCACGAGTTATCTCCAAAACACTCCAGAAATAACTGTATAGATGGTCTTAGTTATCCAGCCTACCCAACTATTTCGGAAGTTCTTGAGGGGGTAGGTGTCCTTTATTTGTTTATCTAATTATTTATTTAGCATTATTTCATTTTCTTTCCTAGGTCTCTATCAAGCTTATAACAAAATACAACATAAAATCTTCAAGATCCTCCCTAGAGAAAAAATGTATACGTTTTTCGGGGTGACAGGACAACTCAAACAGCAGACCATTTCAATCAATAGCTTTCAACCAGTATCAAATCAATCAATAAGGTTTAGTTAGGTTAGGTTAGGTTAGGTTAGTACTATATTTTGGCACTGGTTTGGTTGGTCTTGTTTGATTTGGCACTGGTTGAGAGCTATTGGTTGAAATGGTCTACTGGTTGAGATGTCCGGGAACCATTTTTCGGTAGAAAATTGTCCGGGTCTAATGATGGCTTCACACATTCACGTATATGCTCCCGACAGCTCCCGTACGAAGGTTTATTGGTAGTTGGCACCCGAATATTGGTAGTTTGGTCAAACGTATTACGCAAAACTTAAATGAAATTGTGTACAGTCGGGGGGGTTGGTACGCATGGCGGGAGTAGCCACGCGGGTCGGGGAGGCGGTTGGTGCAGGCGATGCCGCCCGGTATGTTTTGAAATTCGAATCAGATACGGGGCTCGCGCTCACGTATGTCAAAAGTCGGGAACTTTTACGACCGTCCGGCTCACCACGCCCGTCTGACGGGAGCAGCCCCGTCAGACGTAGCCGCTCGCCCGTCAGACGTGAGCTGCTCCCGTCAATCGTAAAATATTCCCGTCAAACGGGAAAGTTTACGTTCGTCGGGAAGTATATGGCAACACCGCCGCACTGCGGGCTGGCGGGAAGACGCGGCAACGATGTACGGGGGGTTATATAAGGACCAGCGGGACACACTGCCATCAGTCATACCTCTCACCATACCTGACCAACAACCTACAGCCAACCCTGCCACCCTGTCACTCTGCCACCCTCTGCACGACACATTCGCAGTTAGTGGACCTCTCAAACTTGGGCTCACAGTTTGGGAACACCAGCTTCAACCTGGATCATCTTCTGTCTGGATCACCTGGATATAATCCAGGTACGCCCGCGCAATCCGTCGATCCAGATCAGACCCTGGAGACCGCCAAGAAGCCACCCTAGCAGCCCTAGCTGCAACCCTCCTTGTCTCTCTTTCTAATTAATGATAATGTATGTATATTAACAATATATGTATTTGTGTAATGACGTGTGTGTTTCTATTTCCAATATTGTAGCTAAAGTATTTATTAATAAGATGACAAATGAAATATATACTGAAAGTAATGAGTAAGAATAAAAAATAAATTACTAATTGAAACGCAATAATGATATGGTTAATAATAAATATGAAAAACCTTGAAAACTTAACTAAAACATAAAGTACAAAACAAAGGAAACATGGAAACAATTAAAAACTTGATTGAAATATAAAAGTAAAAGATGAAAAATAAAGTAAGCAGGGAACACTTGAAGTAATTAAAGGAAATATAAAAATATACAATAAACAAAATATGGAAGAACCTACAAACTTAAAGAAAATCAAAAGTAACAGATAAAAGTACAATACAAAGCAAACTGTCAAAGACTCGATAACAAAAATGTCCTGCCCTTTTGTAGTTCCCAGATTCCAACCCATACCTACGTGGTTGACAAAGACTGTCTTTGTCTGTGTTTGGACAGACGGGGTGTGCCTACGATTGTCCGGAACCGGTCCAGGTAGGTCCTAAACAATCCCAAGACGTACGGCCTCAGCTACGCAGGTCTTGTGGGGGCGTGGCATGGGCGTGGCCTGTGTTCCCGCAAATCGGGCAGCCCATGCGGACGAACGGGGACATGCTTACGCAAGTCGCAAACACGTATGTAGTTCAATACGACTACATTACGACTGACGTAACACTGGCCCCGTCACGGTACGTCTGTCGGGAAGTGCAATAGTCGTGGTTATACAGGCGTTCACGGCCGGACTACTCCCGTCCGAACACAAAATTGGCGATTACGCCTGACGGGAGCTGTCAGGAGCAATATACGTGAATGTGTGAACCCAGCATTAGGCCGGTTCCTCCAAAACTTCTGGCTCGCTAACGCTCGCCACGAAAAAATCTACACCTAAATGGCACGAAAGGTCTTACAATCGACAAACTAATACACACATGCAGACAGAAAGATAAACTCCATAACTTAAGATTATAGTAATTATTAATAAACTACAATACTAAATATTATGTTCTATCCAACAACCAACTCTACTCCTAAAATCGATTAATGAAATATTACAAACACATTATTGGGTATGTGTAATTAGTAATAGTTAATTAGCTCGTAAACAATTTCTTGCTTTGGTCCTTTACAAAAGTTGATATAAATTTAAGTTAAACTGTAAAATGTTCCTCTACACATTTTCATCTTACGGCTGCAATTTTCAAAATACCGTTTATTACATTATTATTATTATTATTATTATTATTATTATTAGTAATATTATATGGATGTAGTACGAATGAGAAGCGAGAGGATATTGGAAGGTTATTTAAAAGAAGGAAGTATGATGTGCTTGCACTGAATGAAACAAAGATGAAAGGAGAGAGAGAAGTGGATTTTGGAAACGTGATAGGTAGAAAGTCTGGAGTAGACGAGGGAGTCAGGGGGAAAGAAGGAGTGGCTATTATTGTGAAGGAGGAGTTGAGAGAGTTTATAAAAGAGTGGACAGAGGTGTCATCAAGGCTAATGTGGGTACGAATGCGGTTTAAGGGTGTAAGGTGGGTTTTTGTAAGTGCGTATGGACCAGGAAGTGAAAGAGAGTTAGACGAGGTAGAGGGTTTCTGGGAGGATTTGAGAGATTGTCTACAAGGGTTTGATGAAAATGAAAATGTTATAGTTTTAGGGGACCTAAATGCTAGGGTAGGAAATGAGCCTGTTGAGGGAGTCATCGGTAGTTTTGGTGTGGATGGTGTAAACGAGAGTGGAGAAAGACTGAAAAATGTATGTGAAGAGTGCAGATTGAGTGTAGGTAATACGTTCTTCAAAAAAAGGCGTATACACAAGTACACCTGGCATAGACTTGTGAGGGGAGAGATTGTAGAGAGGGCATTGATGAATTATGTGCTGGTGACAAGGGAAAGATTGTGTAGACTGCTGGATGTGAATGTGATGAGAGGTGAGGTGGAGGGTATGTCAGATCATTACCTGGTGGAGGGAAAGCTAAGAGTTAAGAGTTACAGGAGAATAAGAGACAAGCGTGAAGTAAGAGAGGTAATAAAAGTTAGTGAGTTAGAGAAGAGTGAAAAAGAGAGGGAGTACAAGGAAAGACTAAATGAAAAGTGGATGGAAGTGAGAGAGATGGAAGAGAGAGAAGTAGAGGTTGAATGGCAACAGTTTAAGGAAGCAGTGAAAGCAAGTGCAGAGGTAGTATGCGGCAAAAGGAAAGTAGGAGGCAGATGTATCAGGAAGGGAAGCGAGTGGTGGAATGATACGGTGAGAAAGGCAGTTGAGGAGAAGAGACAGTGTTTTGAGAGGGTGTTACAGGATGGTAGTGTTGAGTTATGGGAGAGGTACAAGGAGAAAAGGAGAGAGGCAAAACGGAAAATTAGAGAAGCGAAAAAAGATGCAAACGAAAGGTGGGGTCAAAGGTTGAGTGAGAATTTTGAAGAACGAAAGAAGATGTTCTGGAAGGAGGTAAATAAAGTAAGGAAAGGAGGACAACAGAGGGAAGAGTCAGTGAAAGATGCAAATGGAGAATTACTAGTGGAACCAGTTGAAGTGAGGAAAAGATATGCCGAGTATTTTGAATCTTTGTTAAATGCAAGAGATGGAAGAGAAGCAGTGATTGAAGCAGAGGTGGATGGAGATAGGTTACCCAGGCCACCCAGGTGGCAGGGAATGAATGAAAGGATTGAGGAAAATGAGATGAAAGAAGCAGTGAAACAAATGAGAGCGGGAAAAGCAGAAGGTTTGGATGGTATTGCTGTGGAGTGTATAAAGAAGGGTGGAGATGTGATAATAGATTGGATGGTGAGAGTTTTCAATGTGTGCTTTGCTGTGTCAATGGTACCAATAGACTGGAAGAGTGCATGTATTGTGCCGTTGTACAAGGGGAAGGGAGATCGGCAGGAGTGCTCAAGTTATAGAGGTATTAGTTTATTGTCAGTGGTTGGAAAGCTGTATGGCAGGGTGTTGATAGAGAGGATAATAAAGTGTACGGAAGTTGCAATAGGAGAAGAACAGTGCGATTTTAGGAGGGGAAGAGGGTGCGTGGATCAGATGTTTGCAGTAAGACAGTTATAAGAGAAGTATTTAGAGAAGCATAAGGAGATATTTTGGGCTTTTATGGATTTGGAAAAAGCGTATGATCGTGTGGACCGTAAAGCAATGTGGAAGGTGTTAAGGATTTATGAAATAGGAGGACATTAAAATTTGTTAGAAGCAGTTAAGAGTTGTTATGAAGGGAGCAGAGCATGTGTGAGAGTAGGAAATGGTGAGTTGAGTGAATGGTTTGAGGTAAAGGTGGGTTTGCGACAGGGTTGTGTAATGTCACTGTGGCTGTTTAATATGTTTATGGATGGTGTGGTGAGGGAGGTGAAAAGGAGAACTATGGGAAGAGGATTGGGTTTAGTAGGAAAGAATGGTAGAGATTGGGAGTTGAATCAGTTGCTGTTCGCTGATGACACAGCATTGGTGGCGGATTCTGATGAGAAACTGCAGCGGGTGGTCAAAGAGTTTGGTGTGGTTTGTGGAAGGAGGAAACTGAAGGTGAACGTCAATAAAAGTAAAGTAATGGTGTGTAATAGGGGAGAGCATAGGGTGAATCTAGATGTGAGGCTGGATGGGGAAATATTGGAACAAGTAGAGTGTTTTAAATATCTAGGAGGAACGATAAGCAGGAGTGGAGGTATGGAAATGGAGGTAAAACAGAGAGTGTGTGAAGGAAGGAAGGTTTTCGGAGCAATGGGAAGTATGTGGAAGACGAGAAATCTCGGGAGTTAAAGTAAAAAGTGCACTGTATCAAGGAATTGTTGTGCCAACAGTGATGTATGGGGCTGAGACATGGGCTCTGAAGAAAAAGGAGAAAAGAGGGCTGGATGTGATGGAGATGAGCTGCTTGAGGAGTATGTGTGGAGTTACTCGTAGAGACGGATTGAGGAATGAAGAGATACGTAGGAGAGTGGGGCAGCAGGAACATTTGTCAGCCAGAGTGGACAGAAGGGTGCTGAGCTGGTATGGTCATGTTGAACGAATGGGAGATGAAAGGCTTACAAAGAGAGTATGTGAGTCAGGTACAAGGGGAGATAGAAGGGCAGGAAGACCCCCATTGAGATGGAGAGACTGTGTAAGAAAAGCTTTGGATGATAGAGGAATGACTATAGATCAGGCAGGGGAAGTGGTGGTGGACAGGAGTGAATGGAGAATGCTTGTGAATAGTTGAGTGAACACGTGGTCATTTGGAGTAAGGGGTCGGGCACAAGTTGGACTAGATAATAGTCCAGCAGGCGCCTGGCCCGGGGAGACGATTAATATGAAGGGTGCGCCTGGAAGTGTGGTGGGAGGGCTTGTGGGTTTAGCTCCGCTGCATGTCTGCCTGCCGAGATCGGAACCTCTCCGGGTGGTCAGGGGCCGGGGGAGTGCTGGAGCGACCTCGGTGACCCTGGTCTCTGGGTCTTCTCCTGGGTGACCTAAATGTGTGTGAATTTGCGTTTTTTATCTGTGTTTATTCGTTGTTTTTTGTTGTTTTTGTGTTTTTCCCTGTTCTTGCTCTGTCTTGAGTCGGCCACCCCCATAATGGGGTTGGGCCTGAGCATATAGATAGATAGATAGATAGATTTATTTGTATATGCATTCATGCCAAAACAAGGTTTGATAAACATACGTTAATACACCCAGAAAACCAAATACTATATACACACTATTTAACGTATATAGATAATAGGATGGTGAGCATGGAAGTAAAGAAGTCATTGCATGATAGTATGGTATTCCTGACATTGACGTACGGGAGTGAGCATGAACGTTGTTGGAGAGACACAAATCAAGAGTGAGAGGGGTGAAAAAGAGTTACTTGAAGAGTGCATGTGAAGATGCATGGAGAGATAGACAGATGAAGGACGAAGTACGAGAACGTAGCGGTGTGGATGTGCTGGAGAGTGTGAACATGAACACCTTGAGGTAGTGTGGCCATATGGAACATATGGGGAGTGAGAGAATGATTAAGAGGGTGTACGAGAGTGAGGTGGAAAGGCAAGGAGGAAGGAAGAAATCAACACCTGGATGGGGAGAAACATCTTAAAACAGTTGTTGAATGGGGCCGAATGGAAACAAGCCAGAGAAAGAGAGAAAAGGAGAGAAAGATAAAACACAAGTTGGTGACCCCCCTTAAGGTAGTGGTTATGTCGCCCTCTCCTCAAAGATAATAATACATGGAGGGATGATGCACTCTCCTCAAAGATAATAATACATGGAGGGATGATGCACTCTCCTCAAAGATAATAATACATGGAGGGATGATGCACTCTCCTCAAAGATAATAATACATGGAGGGATGATGCACTCTCCTCAAAGATAATAATACATGGAGGGATGATGCACTCTCCTCAAAGATAATAATACATGGAGGGATGATGCACTCTCCTCAAAGATAATAATACATGGAGGGATGATGCACTCTCCTCAAAGATAATAATACATGGAGGGATGATGCACTCTCCTCAAAGATAATAATACATGGAGGGATGATGCACTCTCCTCAAAGATAATAATACATTGAGGAGAGTCTCTCCAAGATAATAATACATGGAGGGATGATGCACTCTCCTCAAAGATAATAATACATGGAGGGATGATGCACTCTCCTCAAAGATAATAATACATGGAGGGATGATGCACTCTCCTCAAAGATAATAATACATGGAGGGATGATGCCCTCTCCTCAAAGATAATAATACATGGAGGGATGATGCCCTCTCCTCAAAGACAATAATACATGGAGGGATGATGCACTCTCCTCAAAGATAATAATACATGGAGGGATGATGCACTCTCCTCAAAGATAATAATACATGGAGGGATGATGCACTCTCCTCAAAGATAATAATACATGGAGGGATGATGCACTCTCCTCAAAGATAATAATACATGGAGGGATGATGCACTCTCCTCAAAGATAATAATACATGGAGGGATGATGCACTCTCCTCAAAGATAATAATACATGGAGGGATGATGCACTCTCCTCAAAGATAATAATACATGGAGGGATGATGCACTCTCCTCAAAGATAATAATTCATGGAGGGATGATGCACTCTCCTCAAAGATAATAATACATGGAGGGATGATGCACTCTCCTCAAAGATAATAATACATGGAGGGATGATGTACTCTCCTCAAAGATAATAATACATGGAGGGATGATGCACTCTCCTCAAAGATAATAATACATGGAGGGATGATGCACTCTCCTCAAAGATAATAATACATAAAGGAGTACAAAGGAGTACAAAGGAAATCAAGCAACAACAGATCTAGTGACCCTTCTAGGCTGCTTGTCCTCCAAAACACTGAGGATCAAGTGTCCAAACAGTGGTTTAGAGTGGGTAAGGGAACATTGGAAAGGGAACTACTGCCCTGCCACTAACGTGGCAGGACTAGGAAGTTAGTAGGGGACATAGGGGTTAGTAACTGAGGGGAGGATAAAGTTATTCATTTACAAACGCAGTCAGTCGCGGGTTTGATGCGCGATATTTGTCTAGGCGGAATTTAAATGAATCAACGGTGCTGCAGTCTATAACGTTTCGGGGAAGCCCATTCCACAAGTTGACAACTCGATTGAAGAAGAAATTCTTAGATTCGTGTGAGTTAAAAGATTTACCAATAATTTTGCAACCGTTTCCCCGTGTGTAATTAGATTGGTCGATAGTGAAGTACTTACTACAGTTCATATTGTCGATGCCTTTGATGATTTTGAACACTTGAATTAAGTCGCCTCTTAATCTGCGCTGGGTTAAAGGAAATAGATTTAATTCTCTAAGACGCTCTTCGTATGGTTTGTTCTTTAGGCTAGGTATCATTTTGGTAACTCTACGTTGAACTCGTTCTAGCTTGTTTATATCTTTTTGGTAATAAGGGCACCAGGATTGAACGCAGTATTCCAGAAGAGGGCGGACTAAGGAATTGTAAAGGGTTAGGATAACTTCTTTGGATTTATGCTCAAATGACCTGCCTATAAAGCCAATTATTTTGTTTGCCTTCTTAACAACTTCTGAACATTGTTGACTCGGTTTTAGGTTACTCGATATTGTTACTCCCAGATCAGTTTCTCTGTTTACATTCTTAAGCTGAGTGCCATTCATCGAATAGTTTGCTTTCTCATTTAGGTATCCGACATGTAGTACTTTACATTTATCCGCATTGAAACTCATTTGCCAAATTTGGGCCCAACATGACAATTTATCTAGATTGTGTTGCATATCGTCAACTTGTTCTTTTGAGAGTACGCTATTTGCAATTTTTGTATCGTCAGCAAATTTTGAGATTGTGCAGGTGAGACCCTCATCTATGTCGTTGATGTAAATTAGAAAGAGAATTGGTCCTAGTACCGATCCCTGGGGTACCCCGCTACTTACATTGGTCCATTTAGATGCCTTACCGTTTATGACTACTCTTTGCTTTCTGTTGTTGAGCCAATTTTCTATCCATTTCAACACACCGTCTTGTATTCCATGCGCTTTTAGTTTTAGCAGTAAACGTTTGTGGGGAACTTTGTCAAAGGCCTTTTGAAAATCAAGGTATATAATATCTACAGCTTTACTCTCATCGTAGAGGTTGAGGATATCATGGAAGAAGTCTAAGAGGTTTGTTAAACAGGAACGTTTTTTACGAAAGCCGTGTTGAGTATCTTTAAGTATGTTATTTTCCTCTAAGTGATTTACGAGTCTGTCTCGTATGACCGTTTCTAGCATTTTACATACAACTGAGGTTAAGCTAATTGGACGATAGTTACTGGGTAGGGATTTGCTGCCTTTTTTGAATATCGGTGTTACGTTGGCTAGCTTCCACTGATCAGGCATAGTTCCAGACTGCAAGGATTTATTGAATAGTAATGTCAGTGGTTTGGAGAGCTCATTCTTAGCTTCCTTTAGAACTCTAGGCGAGATTGTATCAGGTCCTGGCGTTTTATTTACTTTGAGTTTATCTAAACAATTCAATACTTCTCTCTCTGTAACGGTGATATTGCTTAGAACATCTGAATTATCAATCTGAATCGGCGATGGTGTAGGGATATCACTGAGGTCTTCTGTTGTAAAAACTGATGCAAAGAAGGTATTGAGGGCATTACTCATTTGTACTTTGTCTTTGGTGTATTCTCCTTTTTCATCGACTAACGGTCCAACAGTTGAAGTAACTACTTTTTTCTTTCTGA
Source organism: Lithodes maja (assembly GCA_037953745.1). Taxonomy (NCBI): domain Eukaryota; kingdom Metazoa; phylum Arthropoda; class Malacostraca; order Decapoda; family Lithodidae; genus Lithodes; species Lithodes maja. The sequence continues at coordinate 33,362 of JBAKBP010024198.1, forward strand.
TATAACTATAAAATTCTTTCGGGTTTGTTTTACTTTGATTCGCAATATGTAACTCTAAGGTCTTTTTACTTTGCTTAATTAACTTTTTGGCTTTGCGTCGTAGCTCTACAAATTTCACCCGTTCTTCGTCATTTTGTGAGGATTTTAATCTATCATTAGCAAATTTTTTAGCAAGCAGGCAGTTTGAAATATCTTTATTCCACCATTTGGGCTTATTATTATGGCCTGGACGCCGTATTTTCGATGGTATGCAGTCTTGCACTGCTTTTAGGTAAGTGGTTTCGAATAACTTCCAAGATGTATTTATGTCGTTATTGTGAATTAAAAAGCTCCAGTCAGTTTCTTTAAACATAGCTCTAAGTTTATGGAAGTTTGCTTTCTTGAAATTAGGGACTTTTTCGATGCTACTATTTGGTTCGTTACTAGTAAACTTTAAAGTGAAAGTTATCGTACGATGGTCGCTGTTACTGAATTCATCACCAACATTCAAATTCTCTATCAATTCTTCTTTTGTTGCAAGTACAATGTCAAGAACGTTATTACCACGGGTCGGCGTTCGAACAAATTGATAAAGCGAACTCTCTTGCAAGTTCGTATACAAGTCATGTCCGGAGTGTGAAGTAAGAGTATCGCCCCACTTGGTCACAGGTAAATTAAAGTCGCCAAAAATTACGGTATCTTGTGAGTTACTTACATCTGCAATTTGTTCGTAAATTTCTCGGTCAGTTTGCACTGATTGAGCTGGAGGTCTGTATATTAACGCAAGTATTATTTTTGTACCTTTATTATTCTTTATTAGCACAAAAGATGTGTCGACGTTCACAATTTGAGGTTTTGACACGAGGGTCGGGTTAAGACTTTCTTTGATATAAAATAAAACGCCACCTCCATTTTTATTTATTCGGCTGTTCTCAAACATTACATAACCGGGAAGTGAATACTCTGCTAAAAAGTCTCTATCTTCTGTATTGAGCCAAGATTCTGTTATGCCAATCACATCATAATTTTCTGTAAACACTAGTTCCTCTAAATCTGAAAATTTATTGCGTATGCTACGAGCGTTTGCATAGAAAACCTTTAAAGTTGCGGTTTTAGAACTCGCAGAACGTTCTTTCATCGAATTTTTGGTTCTGGTCGGATCTACATTTACATTCATGGCTGTCCTCGGTCCTCGGTCGTTATCCCTGACGGTTTTGAATTTGGGTCGTGTTGGTGGAGATTTATCCAAATTCGCGGTTCTTGACGGATTAGTATTTAATTCCTTTGTAGGTTGCCGTCCTCGCTGTCTTCGGTCCTCCTTCCTGGTTGTCCTGTGCTGAGTCGATTTCTTCTCCGAAAATCCTTCACCGCATCGTTGAGAAGACGCCCAAAACGTGCTGCTCCCACCTGGTTCAGATGAACTCCATCGTCCGAAAACAAATAGTCATCGTAGTAGAAATTGTCCCAGGTGTCGACGAATCCCACGTTCTCCTTCCTGCAGAGGTTTGCTAGACAACGATTTGTGCTGGTGGCTATGTTGTAAAATCGGCTCTCTACACCGAGCCGGGGGACGATTCCTGAGACGATGATCCTTGATGACTTCTCCTTAAACGACTTGATCAGCTGCTGGTACTTTAAAAGCAAATCTTCCGACCGGGTTCGCTGCACATCGTTGGATCCGACGTGGATGACGTACATTGTATTAGCAGGGGCCAGCTTTGATACTTCGTCAACTGCTGCAACTACGTCATCCACACCACCACCAGGGATACAAAAACGCTTCCTGGTCTTAGGTGCCCTGGCGCAAAACTCTGTGAGCTGACCACGTATCATCGAGTCTCCCACGAGCCGGACTTCTTCTATTTCCTCTTCGTCATCTGAGTCTGCGAGTATCTGGAAACGGTTTTGACACTCGGTAATCGGTATGTGTTTCCTGGTCTTGGGGCAAACGTTGTTCCTCACGACACGGAAGTTGTCTTGAGGGGGAAGAGAGTCACTATTTGTATCTTGAGTATCGGATACATCAGCTGAAGTGGCTACTGTAGGCGTTGAATTGTTGGCAGTTGACGTTGGGGCGTTGGTGGCTGCTGGAGTTGCGGTGACAATTGAAGTTTGTGGTACTCCAACGTTGAGTGTTACAAACTCTTGGAGTGATTCCAGCTTCATGGTGAGGACGTTGATCTTGTTGTAGGCTTCATCTAATTTCACTGTAAAATTCTCTCGTTGCTGGCAGAGCCGGCAGTCTTGAAGATCGATAGTAGCAAACATGGACTCAC
>JBAKBP010024199.1:0-35616 GCA_037953745.1 Lithodes maja
CATAATTTAGGTGTAGTGTCTCGTTCTCGGTCATAATTTAGGTGTAGTGTCTCGTTCTCGGTCATAATTTAGGTGTAGTGTCTCGTTCTCGGTCATAGATGGGGGGCCGCTTCCAAATGAATGTTATTCAGTTTATCATGCAATATAAAACTATCAAGATGATCAAGATTATAAGCTAATGTCTGACTGGAATTATGCATTACGCTATATTGCACAAATCGACAATATATATATCATTCTCTCTCTCTCTCTCTCTCTCTCTCTCTCTCTCTCTCTCTATATATATATATATATATATATATATAATATATATATATATATATATATATATATATATATATAATATTACTGTATATATAGTTAGAGAGAGAGTGAGAGAGATAGAGAGAGAAGCAAAATAATTACCTATCCCAGCATTAACCTAACTAGGAAGTCGCAATACCATCCGCACATAGGGAGACTCTGCACCACGAACCCTCACACACATCGCCCCTATATATCGCTTTTATTGAACGGGTTAAACAATTACCGCACCTTTGATAACTGCGGCAAATATGACTTTTAGTAATACCGACTAATCTCTCTCTCTCTCTCTCTCTCTCTCTCTCTCTCTCTCTCTCTCTCTCTCTCTCTCTCTCTCTCTCTCTCTCTCTCTCTCACACACACACACATAACACACGAAGATGTCCCGGAAGGAGATGAATCGCTAAATCCATCTGACCTTGGATTCTTTTTGTAGGGTTCACGGGCAATACAAACAAAGGTCATAGCTGCTACACAGACCTACAGTAGGTATTAAAAGGTCACGACCTTGGGGGGGGTGGGGGGGGACTATAGAGGTACCGTTATGTCTTACTTTCACACACAAAACACACTTACAGTACACTCACACACACAGTCGCTCTCTCTCTCTCTCTCTCTCTCTCTCTCCTCTCTCTCTCTCTCTCTCTCTCTCTCTCTCTCTCTCTCTCTCTCTCTCTATCTATCTATCTGTCTCTCTCTCTCTCTCGCTCTCGCTCTCGCTCTCAGCATTATGCAGTTGGGTTTGATGAAATTGGATTGTTTGGACTGTTGTGTATATAAATGTACAAATATAGATCATATTATTGAAATTGATTATATATATAAAACTCTTGTGGATGTTATGATAAATTCAACTAATGAATATACTGTTGTGCCAAAAAGAAAGGAACACATTAAACCTGGTTGGAATGATCATGTATCCCACTTGTATAAAATTGCTAGAGAGAGATTTTTAATATGGAAAAAAATAGGATGTCCTTTATCTGGAGATATACTTGACCATATGAAAGAGACTAGAAAAGCATTTAAAAAAGCACTAAGATATATAAAAACAAATGAAAACCAGATTATAAATGACAAATTAGCTGATTCTTTGGCGAATAAAAGATATAACGTGTTTTGGAAAGAAGTGAGGAAGACAAAGACAAATAAATCCTATATTAATATGAAAATAGAAGGTGAATGTGAAGCAATTCTTATAGCTGAAAAATTCTCTCAGAGGTTTAAAGGCATCTTTGATGACGAAAAATGCCAAAATATATCTAATTTAAAGTACCAGTACCTTACCACAAAATTAAATGCAAATGTAAGAAAAGGACAGTTATTAGGAAATATTAATATAAATGATGTATGTAAAGGAATTAGTGACCTTAAGCATGTCATTGGTTACGATAATGTTCATTCAATCATATCAAACATGGTTCTGAATATTTAGTGAAGTTATTAGCTAAACTCTTTTCGTCTTTTGTCACGCATGGATACTTGCCTGAAAGAATGACTTTTGGAGTTATTTTACCTTTAGTAAAGGATAAATTCAAAGATCAGAGTGATATAGAAAATTACAGACCAATTGTATCATCCTCAGTGTTCCTCAAACTGTTTGAGTATTGTTTAAAATACCATATTGAACGGTATGTGACTTTTAATGACAGACAGCATGGATTTAGAGTGAATCACTCTACGTCTACAGCATGCTTAGTTTTAAAGGAAACTATTTTAAGATATAATTCTTTAAGCTCAAATGTATATGCCTCTTTTATAGATCTGAAGAAAGCGTTTGATAAAGTTAATCATTTTAAGCTTATTCATAAACTTTTAAAATTAAATATTCCTATTTTTTATGTAAATATTTTATATTTCTTATATAGGAATCAAAGTGTAGCTACTAAGCATAAAGATGCAGTATCAGATCCTTGGAAAATTAAAAATGGAGTGAGACAAGGTGGTATTCTGTCAACAGTTCTATTTAATATTTACATTAATGACATGATAGAAAAAGTATCTGAGAGTAGTACAGGCTGCAAGTTGGGTAACAGATCTAGCAACATAATTGCTTATGCCGATGACTTGGTTCTGCTTTCTCCTTCTTCATCAGGTTTACAAGAATTATTGAACATAATTGAAAATGAAGCAAAGGCAATTGATATTGAAATTAATCCAAGTAAGTCCGTTTGTATGTATTTTAAGCACAAACACGATAATGTCAAGGATCCGATTTTATATTTATATGAAAGTAAGTTAGAAGTTGTACACGAATGTAGATATCTTGGCTTTGTAATAGATTGCAATTTGCATAATGACAAAGACATAATAAGATGCAGGAATAAGTTTTATAATGAATTCAATTGCCTTTTGCGGAAATTTTCTAGCGTTAGCTGTAATGTATTTAGTAAATTATTCCAGAGTTATTGTATGAGTTTTTATGGATCAGAATTGTGGTTCTGTAATAAGAAATGTTATGTCCCATTGAAACAATTTTGCAATAGGCTTCCATAAAGCAATAAAGAAATGATGAAGCTAAGATACTGGGAGAGCAACCATAAAGCATGTCACCTTGCAGGACTAATGACGTTTTATCATTTTATAAATTGGCAGAGAATCAGGTTTAGTTATAAAATAATTAGTAATCCCTGCAAATATTTAAGAAAATGCCTGTTAAATGTGTCCGAGGATCTGTTCCTGGCTAACGAAGCCAAGTCTGTACTACTTTCAGAGTATAACATTGAAAGTATGATGGAAAATGACATAGATGCCATTAAGTCACGGATACTGTATGTTCAAAATAATGAACCCACCTTGCGGTAGGATGAAATTGTATACACTGTATATATGTAAAATGTTACCATGTAACCTTTTATGAAATAAAGAATTAACTAACTAACTATCTAACTATCTAACTAACTATCTAACTATAACCTCATTCCCACTCACTGTCACTCTCTCTCTCTCTCATTCATTCTCACTCATTGTCACTCTTTCTCTCTCATTCACTCTCATTCCCACTCACTGTCACTCTCTCTCTCTCTCGCATTCAGTTTACCCCATTAACTAGGAGGGACCTTTTTTTATACAGTATACCATTGCATAACATATCTAGACAACACAAACTATAAACATAAACGTATTACAAAGCTAAACAAATTGAGTGACCGAATTTAAGCGTACCGGGTATTTGTTTAAGTAATTGAAAGGTGAATACAACTATCAGATTGATTGCAAGGCAGGTATAAACTCGAAATTAAAGAATGAGTGTGATATTTACTTCTGTGTGATTGGAAAAAGGATTATTTCTTGTGGGGGATTTCAAAGCATATACAGATTTCTAGCGATTGTCCTAATTACTATTTGTATAGTATTATGGGCGAGGCTTTAGTCCGGACCACAACGACCCCCCCCCACACACACACACACACAACCTAGGGAAATTATCATACTGCTGGCAGTAGGGGTGATTAAAATTAAGTTAATGTAATAAACGTCGTGGAGCTAATGTAAGGTGTGGTACAGCAAGGGGGTGTCTGGGTTCAGGAGAGTTTTGAGTCCAGGCCACAACTGTTCCCTCCACTACCGAGAGACATTATCGTATTGGCAGCCGGGGTTTACGAGGCACTTCAAGGGACGGACCAGCAGTGATCGCGGCCTGGCCTCAATGTTCTCCTTGTTCCTAGTTCTCCCCTTGCCTGTGTTAGTCTTACTGGAGGGGTGAATTTTATAATCATAGGAATATTGTTTTCGTAGATGTAATAACGAAGGTTCACTCGGATACCATAGTCTCTGGCCCACTCGTTAGCATTCGTGGGCACCCTTTTGTTTGTCTTTGTGCAACTATAAATATATGGATTGATTTTTCGATAGAACTTGCTTTTCAATAAATAATATGTATATAGTTTTGTACTTGATGTATAGATAATGATATGCATGAATTCGTTTCCAGTTATATATTTCCATAATCAGAAGTAGGTGAAGTCCAGGAATATTTATAAGTGGGTTAGAGACTATGGTGCCCTAGTGTACATTCCCAGAGAATACTAACAATATCAAGTGAGCTGGGCAGAACATGTACAGTTGCCCACATAAGTTCTGTTCCTCTCTGTGATCTTATTCGTGGACATAAATTGTGCATGATTGATCCTCATGCAGCGATAACCTCATCTGATAAGTCAACTGATATTTAAGGGGACATGGGCCGGTTTTCTGGACCACTTTCTCCCTCATGTTTAGCCCCATTAGTTTTCAGATGTTAAGATGTTTGCCCAATTAGTTAGTCGATTTTAAGACCTTCGCCCCATTTCTTCCGTCAATATTTAGACCTTTCGTGCTATTTAGGTGTCAATTATTTCCCTGGCAAACGATAGTGAGCCTGTAATGTTGGAAGAACCGGCCTTCGGCCGGAAATTTTATCTACCGAAAAATTTACAAATTAATCTAGAAGGGGGATCTAATGGATGTTTTTTTTTTTAAATTGATGGAGGTCTAGGGAGGAAACTAGAAAAATAATGAATACATGCAAAAATCGCCCAAAAAGTGAACCCTCCCACCTTAAAAGAAACCACACTAGCAATTCATTCATTCTAATTTTACGTTCATACATAAGATCACGAAGAGGAACAGAACTTATGTGGCCGACTGTACATGGGCTGTATCTCCAGCACTTATTCACTGTTTGGTCTTGGATCGAATTTCCGAGTGTGATCTTATCTCTTGTCACGAATTAAGAGGCCAGTGGTTATATTGGGGGGTCTAGTTATTAAGGGGCCAGTGGTTATATTGGGGGGTCTAGTTATTAAGGGGCCAGTGGTTATATTGGGGGTCTAGTTATTAAGGGGCCAGTGGTTATATTGGGGGGTCTAGTTATTAAGGGGCCAGTGGTTATATTGGGGGGTCTAGTTATTAAGGGGCCAGTGGTTATATTGGGGGTCTAGTTATTAAGGGGCCAGTGGTTATATTGGGGGGTCTAGTTATTAAGGGGCCAGTGGTTATATTGGGGGGTCTAGTTATTAAGGGGCCAGTGGTTATATTGGGGGGTCTAGTTATTAAGGGGCCAGTGGTTATATTGGGGGGTCTAGTTATTAAGGGGCCAGTGGTTATATTGTGGGGTCTAGTTATTAAGGGGCCAGTGGTTATATTGGGGGGTCTAGTTATTAAGGGGCCAGTGGTTATATTGGGGGGTCTAGTTATTAAGGGGCCAGTGGTTATATTGGGGGGTCTAGTTATTAAGGGGCCAGTGGTTATATTGGGGGTCTAGTTATTAAGGGGCCAGTGGTTATATTGGGGTGTCTAGTTATTAAGGGGCCAGTGGTTATGTTAGGGGGTCTAGTTATTAAGGGGCCAGTGGTTATATTGGGGGGTCTAGTTATTAAGGGGCCAGTGGTTATATTGGAGGGTCTAGTTATTAAGGGGCCAGTGGTTATATTGGGGGGTCTAGTTATTAAGGGGCCAGTGGTTATATTGGAGGGTCTAGTTATTAAGGGGCCAGTGGTTATATTGGGGGGTCTAGTTATTAAGGGGCCAGTGGTTATATTGGGGGTCTAGTTATTAAGGGGCCAGTGGTTATGTTGGGGGGTCTAGTTATTAAGGGGCCAGTGGTTATATTGGGGGGTCTAGTTATTAAGGGGCCAGTGGTTATATTGGGGGTCTAGTTATTAAGGGGCCAGTGGTTATGTTGGGGGGTCTAGTTATTAAGGGGCCAGTGGTTATATTGGGGGGTCTAGTTATTAAGGGGCCAGTGGTTATGTTGGGGGGTCTAGTTATTAAGGGGCCAGTGGTTATATTGGGGGGTCTAGTTATTAAGGGGCCAGTGGTTATATTGGGGGGTCTAGTTATTAAGGGGCCAGTGGTTATATTGGGGGGTCTAGTTATTAAGGGGCCAGTGGTTATATTGGAGGGTCTAGTTATTAAGGGGCCAGTGGTTATATTGGGGGGTCTAGTTATTAAGGGGCCAGTGGTTATATTGGAGGGTCTAGTTATTTATATATTCATTTATATTTTAGCTTCCTCCCTATACCTCCATCAAACTTAAAAATACATCCATTAGATTCCCCTTCGAGATTGATTTGTACATTTTTCGGTAGAAAAATTTCACGGCCGAAGGCCGGTTCTTCCACCTAAAGAGCACGAAAGGTCTTAACATTAACAAAGAAATGGAGCGAAAGGTCTTAAAATTGACAAACTAATGGGGCAAACCTCTTAAAATCTCATAACTAATGGGGATAATCGTGAGGAAGAAAGGGGACCAGAAAAACGGCCCATCTCCCCTTAAGTGGCGAGATTGTACTGTACCTGATTGTACTGTACCTGATTGTACTGTACATGACTTTACTAAACCTGATTGTACTGTACCTGATTGTAGTTTACCTAATTGTACTTTACCTGATTGTACTGTATTTGATTGTACTGTACCTGATTGTACTGTACTTGATTGTACTGTACCTGATTGTACTGTACTTGATTGTACTGTACTTGATTGTACTGTACCTGATTGTACTGTACTTGATTGTACTGTACTTGATTGTACTGTACCTGATTGTACTGTACCTTACCTTTTGATACCTTTTGATGTGTTCGCCACTCTTCTAGCGGCACCAAGGAGCTCGACGCCCCTCGTTTTGGGTGGTGATTTGGTGCAGTAGACTGTTTGAAGCGACAGCTCGCTCCCTTGCGAGGATGGGCTCGTCTGGCACCTTTTGCAGTTCGACATCCAGGGCTCTCTTGAAGCTGTCTAACGAGACGTCCCTCATGTCTCTTACTCGCCGTGGGAGTTTGTTGAAGAGACGTTGGCCTCTGTGTGATAACCAGCACTCTCGCAGAGAGCCCATAGCACCCCTGTTATTCATCCGGGGGATTTCGCATTCCCAGCCTCTCGTATCACTGAATTTCATGACTATCGGAGTATGTAGGTTTGGTACTAAACCCTTTGCGATTTTCCACGTGTATATTATTAGGTAACGTTCTCTTCTACGTTCCAGTGAGTACAGATTCAGTGCTCTTAAACGCTCCCAATAGTGTAGCTGTTTTATCGAACTTATATGCGAAGTGAAATTTCTTTGTACACTCTCTTCGTCATTTATTTCACCTGCTTTGTATTGGGATGTTAATACGCTACAATATTCAAGCCGCGGTAGCACTAGAGATTTGAAGAGCGTTATCATAGGTACTTCACCGCGTGTTTTAAAAGTACGCAGAATCCAACCCGTTAGACGTTTCGCAGCCGCCACTTTGACCTGGTTATGTACTTTGAAACCCATATTTTCAGACATTAATACCCCAAGGTCTTTCACACTGACTTTCCGTTCTATTATGTGGTTAGATTCTGTTAAGTAATTTGTAATTTCTTTAACACCATTATTATCTCCGTACGGTATTAATTGGAATTTTTCCTAATTGAATTGCATGTTGTTTTCCCTGGTCCACTGGAACACTACATTCATGTCTTCCTGCAGTCGGCCCGTGTCTTCTTGTGTGTTTACTATCTTGCTTAATTTAGTGTCATCAGCAAAAGACGACACCGTACTGTGTCTGGTGTTGGTATCTATGTCGCAAATTAGTATGAGGAACAGAAGGGGCGCTAGCACTGTTCCTTGGGGCACTGAGCTTTTGACATCCGAAGGCTCAGATGTGACTTGGTTTACTGCTACCGATTGTTTTCGGTTTACGAGGAAATTGTATATCCACCGTCCGATTTTCCCAGTTATACCTTTTGCTTTCAGTTTGTGGGCTATTATACCATGGTCACATTTATCAAATGCCTTAGCAAAATCGGTGTAAATGACATCCACGTTTTTCTTTTCTTCTAGCGCTTTAAGAATTTTGTCATAGTGTTCCAAAAGTTGTGAGAGACATGATCTTCCCGCTCTGAACCCATGTTGACCGGTGTTGTGTAGTTCATTTGTCTCCATGAATGTTGAAATTTTTCTTCGCAGGACTCGTTCGAAAACTTTAATGATGTGAGAGGTTAGAGCTACCGGGCGGTAGTTTTTTGGTAGTGCTTTACTCCCTCCTTTATGCAGTGGGGCAATTATTGCGTTTTTCAAGCTATCTGGTATGTCACCAGTGTCTAGACTCCTTCTCCACATTATAGCCAGGGGTTTTGAGAGGTTTTCCTTACATTTCTTCATTAGGATCGAATTCCATGAGTCCGGGCCTGGTGCCGAGTGGGATGGCATGTTGGAAATGGCCTCTTCTATGTCTTTTGGACCGAAATCAATATCAATATCCAGTACCCGATTGTACTGCACCCGATTGTACTGTACCTGATTTTACTAAACCTGATTGTATTGTACTTGATTGTACTGTACCTGATTGTACTTTACCTGATTGTACTGTACTTGATTGTACTGTACCTGATTGTACTGTACCTGATTGTACTGTACTTGATTGTACTTTACCTAATTGTACTGTACTTGATTGTACTGTACCTGATTGTACTGTACTTGATTGTACTGTACCTGATTGCACTGTACCTGATTGTACTGTACCTGATTGTACTGTACTTGATTGTACTGTACCTGATTGTACTGTAATTGATTGTACTGTAATTGATTGTACTGTACCTGATTGTACTGTACCTGATTGTACTGTACTTGAATGTACTGTACTTGATTGTACTGTACCTGATTGTACTGTACCTGATTGTACTGTAGTTGATTGTACTGTACCTGATTGTACTGTAATTGATTGTACTGTACTTGATTGTACTGTACCTGATTGTACTGTACTTGATTGTATTGTACCTGATTGTACTGTACTTGATTGTACTGTACTTGATTGTACTGTACCTGATTGTACTGTACTTGATTGTATTGTACATGATTGTACTGTACCTGATTTTACTAAACCTGATTGTACTAAACCTGATTGTATTGTACTTGATTGTACTGTACCTGATTGTACTGTAATTGATTGTACTGTACTTGATTGTACTGTACCTGATTGTACTGTACTTAATTGTACTGTACCTGATTGTACTGTACTTGATTGTACTTTACCTAATTGTACTGTACTTGATTGTACTGTACCTGATTGTACTGTACTTGATTGTACTTTACCTAATTGTACTGTACTTGATTGTACTGTACTTGATTGTACTGTACTTGATCGTACTGTATCTGATTGTACTGTACTTGAATGTACTGTACTTGATTGTACTGTACTTGATTGTACTGTACTTGATTGTATTGTACCTGATTGTACTGTACTTGATTGTACTGTACCTGATTGTACTGTACCTGATTGTACTGTACTTGATTGTACTGTACCTGATTGTACTGTACCTGATTGTACTGTACCTGATTGTACTGTACCTGATTGTACTGTACTTGATTGTACTGTACCTGATTGTACTGTACTTGATTGTACTGTACCTGATTGTACTGTATCTGATTGTACTTTACCTGATTGTACTGTACTTGATTGTACTGTACTTGATTGTACTGTACCTGATTGTACTGTACTTGATTGTACTGTACTTGATTGTACTGTACCTGATTGTACTGTACTTGATTGTACTGAACCTGATTGTACTGTACCTGATTGTACTGTAATTGATTGTACTTTACCTGATTGTACTGTACTTGATTGTACTGTACCTGATTGTACTGTACTTTATTGTACTGTACCTGATTGTACTGTACCTGATTGTACTGTACTTGATTGTACTGTACCTGATTGTACTGTACTTGATTGTACTGTACCTGATTGTACTGTAATTGATTGTACTGTACTTGATTGTACTTTACCTGATTGTACTGTAATTGATTGTACTGTACTTGATTGTACTGTACTTGATTGTACTGTACTTGATTGTACTGTAATTGATTGTACTGTACTTGATTGTACTGTACCTGATTGTACTGTACCTGATTGTACTGTACCTGATTGTACTGTACCTGATTGTACTGTACCTGATTGTACTGTACCTGATTGTACTGTACCTGATTGTACTGTACTTGATTGTACTGTACCTGATTGTACTGTACTTGATTGTACTGTACCTGATTGTACTGTACCTGATTGTACTGTACCTGATTGTACTGTACTTGATTGTACTGTACCTGATTGTACTGTAATTGATTGTACTGTGCTTGATTGTACTGTAATTGATTGTACTGTACCTGATTGTACTGTACCTGATTGTACTGTACTTGAATGTACTGTACTTGATTGTACTGTACCTGATTGTACTGTAGTTGATTGTACTGTACCTGATTGTACTGTAATTGATTGTACTGTACTTTATTGTACTGTACCTGATTGTACTGTACTTGATTGTACTGTACTTGATTGTACTGTACTTGATTGTACTGTACCTGATTGTACTGTACTTGATTGTATTGTACATGATTGTACTGTACCTGATTTTACTAAACCTGATTGTACTAAACCTGATTGTATTGTACTGTACCTGATTGTACTGTAATTGATTGTACTGTACTTGATTGTACTGTACCTGATTGTACTGTACTTAATTGTACTGTACCTGATTGTACTGTACTTGATTGTACTTTACCTAATTGTACTGTACTTGATTGTACTGTACCTGATTGTACTGTACTTGATTGTACTTTACCTAATTGTACTGTACTTGATTGTACTGTACTTGATTGTACTGTACTTGATTGTACTGTACTTGATTGTACTGTACTTGATCGTACTGTATCTGATTGTACTGTACTTGAATGTACTGTACTTGATTGTACTGTACTTGATTGTACTGTACTTGATTGTATTGTACCTGATTGTACTGTACTTGATTGTACTGTACTTGATTGTACTGTACCTGATTGTACTGTACCTGATTGTACTGTACTTAATTGTACTGTACCTGATTGTACTGTACCTGATTGTACTGTACTTGATTGTACTGTACCTGATTGTACTGTACTTGATTGTACTGTACCTGATTGTACTGTATCTGATTGTACTTTACCTGATTGTACTGTACTTGATTGTACTGTACTTGATTGTACTGTACCTGATTGTACTGTACTTGATTGTACTGTACTTGATTGTACTGTACCTGATTGTACTGTACTTGATTGTACTGAACCTGATTGTACTGTACCTGATTGTACTGTAATTGATTGTACTTTACCTGATTGTACTGTACTTGATTGTACTGTACCTGATTGTACTGTACTTTATTGTACTGTACCTGATTGTACTGTACCTGATTGTACTGTACTTGATTGTACTGTACCTGATTGTACTGTACTTGATTGTACTGTACCTGATTGTACTGTAATTGATTGTACTGTACTTGATTGTACTTTACCTGATTGTACTGTAATTGATTGTACTATACTTGATTGTACTGTACTTGATTGTACTGTACTTGATTGTACTGTAATTGATTGTACTGTACTTGATTGTACTGTACCTGATTGCACTGTACCTGATTGTACTGTACCTGATTGTACTGTACTTGATTGTACTGTACCTGATTGTACTGTACCTGATTGCACTGTACCTGATTGCACTGTACCTGATTGCACTGTACCTGATTGTACTGTACTTGATTGTACTGTACCTGATTGTACTGTACCTGATTGTACTGTACCTGATTCTACTGTACTTGATTGTACTGTACCTGATTGTACTGTACCTGATTGCACTGTACCTGGCTTCCAGAAACACAAACACCGTAAGGAAGAACCTCTAGCATTTCTCGTATCATGGGATTAAAGGGAGATGGGCTAGTTTTTCTGGCCCCCTTCTCCCTCGTGTTTAATCCCATTGGATTTTAGATTTTAAGACGTTCGACTCATTAGTTTGGCGATTTTATGACTTTATACCCCATTTCTTTGTCAATATTAAGACCTTTCAGTGCCATTTAAGTGTCGATTTTTTTCCTGGCGAGTGATAGCGAGCCTGTAATTTTAAGAGGGAAATTTTTCTACCGAAAAATGTACAAATATATCTTGAAGGGGGATCTTAGGGTTCTTTTTACAAGTTTGATAAAGGTCTAGGGAGGCAACTAGAAACAATATACAGTATATACATGAAAAAATCGACCAAAAAGTGAAGCATCCCTCCTTAATCGTACATCACACTATTATCATTTAAAAAAATCTCCTGCTACGCATTGTGAAAAGCCTGGTACCCTATAGGCAAATATAGAATATTGCAATGGTAAGTTGCTTTGTGAGAGATACATGTTTCTTTTTTTTTATAATACATTTTACTATCGTCTATTCGCTGTACCTAGGCGAGAAATCATGACTTCTGTACCTCAAAAACGACTAGAGTAATCGAGCTAATATGTCTACCATTTAGGATGAGTCAGCCAGGGAATAGATGAGGACATTTACAGCCAATTTGTTATAGCCCTATTTGAGTTACAGAGGTTAGAGGTCATGATGTTTCGCCTACTTACAACGAATAGACTATAGCCCCAAACACGCGAATAACTGTGGCCTTCAACCATATAGCAGTCCTCTTGTAGTCATATAAATCATTAAACATATACACATACTACACCCTTATTAAGTACAACTCTCTATCCCAAGCGTGAACCGATTATCCCAGTATTTCTTCTACTCAACAACTAAGCTTTGGAACTCTCTCCCTCAATCTGTGTTTCCCTATCCCTATAACATAAACTGCTTCAAACTCCGTGTGTCCAGATATTTTGACTCACGTACCTTGAATGTGACTCTCTATCACTCTTTCATCTATGGGGTAGACACTTGTTACAGGCAGATTTACCTTTTGTCTCCTTCATACCTGTCCATCTCTACTCAACTCGACAGTGCGGGGGCGGCTCAGTATCCAGAAGTAGGACAGTTACATAAAGGGGATAGTGGGTATTTTTGGAGGTCTATTTATTTATATATTCATATATTTTTTATTTTCCTCCCTAGACCTCCATCAAACTTTAAAAAAAAAAAACATCCATTAGATCCCCCTTCGAGATTAAATTATACATTTTTTGATAGAATAATGTCACGGCCGAAGGCCGGTTTCTCCACAATTGCAGGCTCGCTATCACTCACCAGGAAAAGAAATCGACACCTAAAGGGCGCGAAAGTTCTTAATATTGACAAAGAAATGGGGCAAAAGGTCTTAAATTCGACAAACTAATAGGGCAAGCTTCTTAAAATCTCAAAATTAATGGAGATAGGCATGAGGAAGAAAGGGGACCAACAAAATTGGCCCATCTCCCCTTTTAAGGGACCGTTCCGGAAGACTGAAGGAAGCATAATGCCTCTCTTTAGGAGCTCCATCAACAAGAACTGGAGAGGGTGGGGGGGGGGGGGCCTAGAGCTGGGGGCACTACTTTGGGTCAGGGGGAGGCTCAGATGAAAGAGACGTGGAGTTGATGCGTGTGCGTGCGTGTGCGTGTGTGTGTGTGTGCGCGTGTGTGTGTGTGTGTGTGTGTGTGTGTAATAATAATAATAATAATAATAAACGGTTTATTAAAGAATGGCAGCCTCATGAGCTGAAAATACACATTTTACAATTTAGTGGATGAACATGAGATGTACAGATATGAGGATGGTAAGCTTAGTTTACAAACAAAATAAATAAATACAATAATGATGCATGTGCAGAATACAAATTATCATAAAATAACCATGAGAGTAAGTGATATACAGTACATATACACATTTATTTACTTACTCATATACAGAACATACGTATATACACGTACGTGCGTACATACATATACATACATATATAGGAACATAAGAACATGCAGTAAGTGTGCACATGTCCGTATACACAAACGCTCACGTATGTACACAAACATACATACATACAGAAACTGTTTTGGTATGGTCAGGGTAAAGAGGGTGCAGGTACTACAATGGGAGGTTAATCCTCGGTAGTGTGTGTGTGTGTGTGTGTGTGTGTGTGTGTGTGTGTGTGTGTGTGTGTGTGTGTGTGTGTGTGTGTGTGTGTGTGTGTGTGTGTGTGTGTGTGTGTGTGTGTGTGTGTGTGACAGAAGGCGAAATATGGAAGAGCTGGGCGTTCTATTGTTAAGGGTGGAAATACATGGATGAAGATACGCGAACACTTAATAATAGATAATGCTTATGCATAGATTTATAATCAGAAGTTGCGCTAGTGAGCAATATGTTCTCGCTCATATGTACGTATATTTACATACATATGTGCATATGACCATATAAATACACGTACAGTACATATATATATATTATATACCTTATATTCTCAACCGGGCTCGAACCATTGACAGCACATACACACAGACATACATATACATAAATATATGCACATTACATGCATATATGCTCTTCTCTTATCCTACCTGATATTCTCAGCCGGGCTCGAACCACAAACAGTATACACTATAGACACATATATATATACATAAATAACGCATGCATACATACATACACATATACGCACACATACATACACATATACTGCACATACATAGATACATATATACACATATACATAAACAAACTCAAGCAAATACATACATAATTATATTCTAATACACACACACACACACACTTATGCATATATTATTATAGGTGGGCGCGTATATATGGTGTGACAGGCCGTTATTACACATTATTAATAATATTAACAATGGTTGGGATAGGGCTATTTTGATATCTGTCAGTTCTTGCTCTTATTGGTTGGAGTGTATTGAAATGACGAGCTGCACGTGTAGGTCTAGGGGCGTCTGGTGGAAGTAAGTTTCTGTGTCGTGGGTGAACAAGCAGCTTCGATGCAAACTGTTTGAGTGTGTTGTAGTGGTGGGTTGAGAGTGCAGGTATGCTAAGGGTGGTGAGAGCTTCCTCGTACCCTGGATATGTGCCACCCAGGATGATCCTGCATGCCATCCTCTGAACTCTCTCCAGTTGACGTTGTTGTGTTAGGGTTAGAGAGGAGGACCAGGCGGGAGAGGCGTAGGTGAGCTTAGGGAGTATGAAGGTGTTATATATACTCTTCAGCTCATTCTCCGGCGCCCCCAGGGATCTCAACCGCCTTAGCATAAACAACTTGTAAGTGGCGGTCCTGACTGTGGTAGTTACATGTTTCTTCCAGTTCAGTTTGTTGTCCACAGTGATTCCGAGGAGTTTGGTGGACTCGACAAGCTGAAGGGGATGAGGACCAATTGTGACAGTGGGTGGAGGAAGGTCGGTAACGGAAGTGTTGATGTGCATGACCACTGTCTTGTCATGATTGATAGTCACATGATTGTCTGTGGTCCAGGCTTGAAGACGGTCGAGGATGTCTTGTAGGGGGTCATAGTTAGGGGAGGTGTTATCGACAGTAATGCCGACTGTCGAGTCGTCCACGTACTTCCAGTGGAATGGGGTGTCCTTTAGGGCATCATTAATCAAGATGAGGAACAATAGAGGCCCCATCTTTGTGCCCTGTGGGACTCCACATGTGATGTCTAGGAAGGTGGAGATGAAGCCTAGGTATCGCACTGCTTGTCGTCTGTCACTAAGGAAGTCGGTCAACCACGCAACCAGGGTAGGATGTAGCCCCAACTTTATGGCTTTGTTGATGATGATGGTGTGGTCAACAAGGTCGAATGCTTTCCTGAAGTCAATAAAGGCAAGGGCGAGGGAAGTCTTTCTCTTCTCAAGATTTGTGTAAATATAATCTAGGAAGCTAATAAGACAGTGAGTGGTGGAGGAGGTTTTTACGTTGCCAAACTGTTGGGGGTCTATCAAGTGACGGATTTGTGAGTAAGCCCAGGTGAATACAAAGTCCTCACAGATTAGACTAGGGATGGGCGTAATGGCAATTGGTCTGAGTTCATTAAGAGAATGTGGGGAGGGGGTTTTGGGGATTGGAGTGACGTATGAAGTTTTCCAGTCTGCAGGGCATTTACTTTGCCTTAAGGAGGCATTAATTATCGAGCAAAGGGGGGTGGCAAATTCCACCGAAAATTCTTTGTATATTTTCATGGGTAGGTCTACTGGGGTTGTTGATCTTTTTTATTTGAAACTGGAAAGCTTTTTGGCCACTTCAAATTCTTGTACAGTTACTGGGGGGGAAGGGGATGGGAGGAAGGCAGGGAGGTTGGTGCGGTCTAGTTTGGGGAGGGTTTGGCAGATGGTAGAGAAGTGATTATTTATCAGTTCAGGTGCATCTACACGAGGGACATGGGAAACACCGGGGATCGAAGGAGTCTCACTACTTAAGCCACAAAGATTCTTAATTTTAGAGTACCACTGACTGATATTGGTTTGTTTTAAATGATGAATCTTTGTAGGGTAGTAGGACTTCTTCGCCCAACGGATTTCCCTTATCACAATGTTGCGTAGGTCCTTGTAGCTTGTGCGTGTGTGTGTGTGTGAGAGGGGGGGGGGGGAGTAAAAGGGAGACTGACTAACTTTGGGGCGGTGGAAGGGCTGAGTTGAAATGTTGAGGAGTTGGTGTGGAGGGTAGAAAAGTTGAGAGTAGGGTGGATACTGGGGGGAGAGAGAGAGAGAGAGTAGATGTGTACCCTTCGATAGACCAATGTACCATAGGTTTGTGTGCGTTTCCGGAGCATTAGATGGACTGTGTGTGTGTGTGTGTGTGTGTGTGTGTGTGTACTTACTCTAGTTGTATTGCGGGAGTGAGCATGCTCGTTATTTCCCGCCTCCTATATGTGTGTAGGTGTTATATGTATCGTTGGAATGGCTATGGATGTGTGTGTAGTCTGTATTTTTAGCCAATTGGCGACATCGGAAACGAAGGCTTAGGGTGGATCTGTATGGTACCATTCTCACTATAGACGGTACCGTCTCGCCCGAAGGCTTAGGTAGCCATCAGCTTAGGTGAACCATATGATACCCATCTCGCCTTGTACCATTTTTGCCAACCCCAGATGGGACGTCACAACGTCGTCCACTTATTCCAGGTACCTATTTACAGCTAGGTGAACTGAGGCTAACACATGAAAGGAGACAAGCCCAATTTGTCTCCGCCCGGCCGGGGATTGAACCCCCGACCCCTCGTGTGTGAGACGAGAGCTCTACCTACTAGGCTACGGGCTGTGTGTGTACTTACTCTAGTTACTTACTCTAGTTGTATTGCGGGAGTGAGCATGCTCATTATTTCCCGCCTCCTATATGTGTAGGTGTTATATGTATCGTTGGAATGGCTGTGGATGTGTGTGTAGTCTGTATTTTTAGCCAATTGGCGACATCGGAAACGAAGGCTTAGGGTGGATCTGTATGGTACCATTCTCACTATAGACGGTACCGTCTCGCCCGAAGGCTTAGGTAGCCATCAGCTTAGGTGAACCATATGATACCCATCTCGCCTTGTACCATTTTTGCCAACCCCAGATGGGACGTCACAACGTCGTCCACTTATTCCAGGTACCTATTTACAGCTAGGTGAACTGAGGCTAACACATGAAAGGAGACAAGCCCAATTTGTCTCCGCCCGGCCGGGGGATTGAACCCCCGACCCCTCGTGTGTGAGACGAGAGCGCTACCTACTAGGCTACGGGCTGTGTCGTGTGTGTGTGTGTGTGTGTATGTATGTGTGCGTGTGCGTGTGTGTGTGTGTGTGTGATTATATTGATATAATACGAAGTAGAAAGTGGTATGTGAAATGCATACTCTTATTAACCAACGAGTTTATGTATACGTATTTAGGTGTGGAGATTTATGTGGATGTATGTATGTATGTATGTATGTATGTATGTATGTATGTATGTATGTATGTATGTGTACCTCATATCCCGCATCTCTCTCCTAAATGGCACTCCTCCACTCACTTAAGGGGGTGACCTGTTTTTGTTTATTTCTGTCCTTTTCTCTCTGTCTCTGGCTTGTATCCATTCGGCCCCATTCAGCCAACTATTGTAAGACGTTTATCCCCATCTAGGTGTCGATTTCTTCCTGGCGAGCGATAGCGAGCCAGCATTATATGAAGAAATCCGGCTTCGCCGGAGAAATTTTTCTATCGAAAAATCTACAAATTTAGCCTGCTGTCAATCAAAAATAAAAAATATGCTGGATCGCTATCGCTCACCAGTAAAAAATTTACACCTGGATGGGGATAAACGTCTTAAAACAGTAGGCTGAATGGGGCCAAATGGATACAAGCCAGAGAAAGATAGAAAAGGACAGAACAAAAGCAGGTCACCCCCTTAACCTTATCTTTATGCTTCAATTCATCTTCGTTTGTTTTTTTTTATTTCGCCTTTGTCGCTAAGTTCTCTCACTTCTTTTGTCACCCACTCGTATTAGTTTTGATGAATTGAATTTATGTGTGGCATTCGTCATTCTTTTATTGCTTGAGTTATTGTTATTGTTATAATTATTTTATGATGATGATGATGATGATTATTATTATTGTTATTATTAGTAGTAGTAGTAGTAGTAGTAGTAGTAGTAGTAATTGTTGTTGTAATAGTAACATGATTATTATAATTATTATTGATAGTACTGTTGTATGCTTCTATTATTATTATTATTATTATTAGTAGTAGTAGTAGTAGTAGTAGTACTAGTAGTAGTATTGCTATGACACAAATGATGATGGGTAAATGTAGGGAGGTAGATGGTGACTGTTTTCCTTCCCCATACCTCCCAGCCTTTCCCTTGGGCCTTCTCCTTTAATGGCTTTGCCTTTGGTCCTTCCTTCTCATTCCACCCCCCTGTCAGCCACCTTCCACCCCTTCTTCCTCTTTTGTGCTTCATTCTCTTCCTAAACATCTTTTAAGTGTATTGTATATTTCTCTTCTGGACCCCTTCTCCCTCATGTTAAGCCCCATTAATTTTGAGATTTTTAGTTCGTTTGCCCCATTAATTTGGCGATTTCAAGATCTTTCGCCCCATTTCTTTATCAATATTATGACCTTTCATGCCATTTAGGTATTGAGTTATTTGTGGTGAGCGATTGCGAGCCTAAACATGTTCTACTGAAAAAATGTACTCATTTATTTGGGGGTATTTTTAAAGCTAGATGGAGGTCTAGGGTGAAAAGTAGCACATTGATAGAGTGCTCGGTTTCTAACCGGGAGGACAGAGTTCGATGTTTGGGCAATCTCCTCACACCCCTTGCCCCTGTTTGGGCAATCTCCTCACACCCATTGCCTCTGTTTGGGCAATCTCCTCACACCCCTTGCCTCTGTTTGGGCAATCTCCTCACACCCCTTGCCTCTGTTTGGGCAATCTCCTCACACCCCTTGCCTCTGTTTGGGCAACCTCCTCACACCCCTTGCCTCTGTTTGGGCAATCTCCTCACACCCCTTGCCTCTGTTTGGGCAATCTCCTCACACCCCTTGCCTCTGTTTTGGCAATCTCCTCACACCCCTTGCCTCTGTTTTGGCAATCTCCTCACACCCCTTGCCTCTGTTTGGGCAATCTCATCACACCCCTTGCCTCTGTTTGGGCAATCTCATCACACCCCTTGCCTCTGTTTGGGCAATCTCATCACACCCCTTGCCTCTGTTTGGGCAATCTCCTCACACCCCTTGCCTCTGTTTGGGCAATCTCATCACACCCCTTGCCTCTGTTTGGGCAATCTCATCACACCCCTTGCCTCTGTTTCGCCTGACAGTAAAATAGGTTACGCGGCAGGGTGAGAGGGGGTCTTCGGATCCTCCGGCCCTTCAACCCATATTTAAAAAAAAAAAAAAAAAAAAAAAATCACACTTACATCTAAATCAACCTAAGACTCAGAAAACACAAACACTCAGATACACACCCACACACCAAACTACACTGACCATCTTGGAGACCACATACATTATCTAAGACTCAGACAAGACACATACTCAGATACACACCCACACCAAACTAAACTTACCATCTAGGAGACCACATACATTATTTAAATCAACCTAAGACTCAGAAAATACACCCACTCAGACACAGCCACACACCAAACTACACTGACCATCTTAAGAGACCACACACATGTACCCCTCTCCCTCCCCCGACACACACTGGCTGCCAAGACCAAGGTGGCTGGGGTAGTCATCACTGGCCCAGACTTGCCTGCCAGCTGGGGTGATGGTGGTGATAAACCCTCAATGATGGAGTGCATGAGGCAGTGATGGTGGTGGTTCTTGATGGAGAGAAAGGGAAGGAGAGGGGACGAGTGGAGGTAGCAGAGAGTGTCACTAAGAAACTGTTGATCAGATTCGCTTCGTTTAGTCGTATCTCTCTATCATAACTACCCTAATTAGTATGTTCTCTCCACCAACCAACTTTACTCCTAAACTCGATTAATGAAAGTAACAAACATCTGTTTATCAGACTCGCTTCGTTTAATTGTATTTTTCTATCATAACTACCCTCACTAAGAAGCTGTTTATCAGACTTGCCTCGTTTAATCTTATTTTTCTATCATAACTATCCTAGCTAAGAAACTGTTCATAATATTCGCTTCGTGTTGTCGTATCTTTCTAGTGTGACTACGGCCCAGGATGTCAAACGAAAGCCAAGTCCCTTTTGATTTAGATTGTATTACTGTATAGGCAACGATAATATTATGATGTTTAGTTCAAATTATGTTTTGGAAGTGATAAGATAGATGGCCAAATCAATGTTTGTTCATGTTAATTTTCTTGTATTCCTACACATATTTAGTCAAGTTTTCAAACAAAGATGCTCCGGTTCGACACCCTTTGACTACCCTAATAGCATACACTCACGCACATACTCACACACATACTCACGAACACACTCACACACATACTCACGAACACACTCACACACATACTCACGCACATACTCACGCACATACTCACGCACATACTCACGCACATACTCACGCACATACTCACGCACATACTCACGCACATACTCAATACATACTCACGCACATACTCACACGCATACTCGCACACATACTCACACACATACTCACACGCATACTCACGCACATACTCACACACATACTCACGCACATACTCACACACATACTCACACACATACTCACACGCATACTTGCACACATACTCACACACATACTCGCACACATACTCACACGCATACTTGCACACATACTCACACACATACTCACACGCATGCTCACACACATACTCACACACATACTCACACGCATACTCGCACACATACTCACACACACAGAAGTACAATCGATAGTTCCAGAGTATGGTGATAACAGGTCGATGATGGGCTTGTTAAGGGAGCCCACCTCGTTCTTTTTTTATCTTTCTCTCCCTCTCTCTTTGGCTTGTATCCATTCGGCCCCATTCAGCCTACTTTTTTAAGACGTTTACCCCCATCCAGGTGTCAATATATTCCTGGAGAGCGGTAGCGAGCCACAATATATATATATTTATGTTTTGAGAGCAAACTAAATTTGTTCATTTTTCGATAGAAACATTTCTCCGGTAAAAGCCGGATTTCTCCATACAATGCTGGCTCGATATCGCTCGCCAGGAATAAATCGACACTTGGATGGGGATAAACATCTTAAAACAGTTGGCTGAATGGGGCCTAATGGATAAAAGGCAGAGAAAGAGATGAATATAAAAAACAAATTGTAACCCCCTTAAGGTGGTTGGTGGTGGACGGAAGGAAGGAGGGAGGAGATAAGTGCATCTGTGACACTTTTGATTCTGTTCACCTCGTTAAATCGCATCTTGCTATCATAATTACCCAACTAAACATACACTCACACACATACTCACATACACAGAGGTAGGAGAGTAAGGTGACTGGAGGGATAGACAGGGGATAGAGGTAGGAGAGTGAGGTGACTGGAGGGATAGACAGAGGATAGAGGTAGGAGAGTGAGTGAGGTGACTGGAGGGATAGACAAGGGATAGAGGTAGGAGAGTGAGGTGACTAGAGGGATAGACAGGGGATAGAGGTAGGAGAGTGAGATGACTGGAGGGATAGACAGGGGATAGAGGTAGGAGAGTGAGTGAGGTGACTGGAGGGATAGACAAGGGATAGAGGTAGGAGAGTGAGGTGACTAGAGGGATAGACAGGGGATAGAGGTAGGAGAGTGAGGTGACTGGAGGGATAGACAGAGGATAGAGGTAGGAGAGTGAGGTGACTAGAGGGATAGACAGGGGATAGAGGTAGGAGAGTGAGGTGACTGGAGGGATAGACAGAGGATAGAGGTAGGAGAGTGAGGTGACTGGAGGGATAGACAGAGGATAGAGGTAGGGGAGTGAGGTGACTGGAGGGATAGACAGGGGATAGAGGTAGGAGAGTGAGGTGACTGGAGGGATAGACAGAGGATAGAGGTAGGAGAGTGAGGTGACTGGAGGGATAGAGGTAGGAGAGTGAGGTGACTGGAGGGAAAGACAGAGATGGAGGTAGGAGAGTGAGGTGACTGGAGGGATAGACAGGGGATAGAGGTAGGAGAGTAAGGTGACTGGAGGGATAGACAGAGAGATGAAGGTAGGAGAGTGAGGTGACTGGAGGGATAGACAGAGGATAGAGGTAGGAGAGTGAGGTGACTGGAGGGATAGAGGTAGGAGAGTGAGGTGACTGGAGGGATAGACAGAGGATAGAGGTAGGAGAGTGATGTGACTGGAGGGATAGAGGTAGGAAAGTGAGGTGACTGGAGGGATAGACAGGGGATAGAGGTAGGAGAGTGAGGTGACTGGAGGGATAGACAGGGGCTAGAGGTAGGAGAGTGAGGTGACTGGAGGGATAGAGGTAGGAGAGTGAGATGACTGGAGGGATAGACAGGGGATAGAGGTAGGAGAGTGAGTGAGGTGACTGGAGGGATAGACAAGGGATAGAGGTAGGAGAGTGAGGTGACTAGAGGGATAGACAGGGGATAGAGGTAGGAGAGTGAGGTGACTGGAGGGATAGACAGAGGATAGAGGTAGGAGAGTGAGGTGACTGGAGGGATAGACAGAGGATAGAGGTAGGAGAGTAAGGTGACTGGAGGGATAGACAGAGGATAGAGGTAGGAGAGTGAGGTGACTGAAGGGATAGACAGAGGATAGAGGTAGGAGAGTGAGGTGACTGGAGGGATAGAGGTAGGAGAGTGAGGTGACTGGAGGGATAGACAGAGGATAGAGGTAGGAGAGTGAGGTGACTGGAGGGATAGACAGAGGATAGAGGTAGGAGAGTGAGGTGACTGGAGGGATAGAGGTAGGAGAGTGAGGTGACTGGAGGGATAGACAGAGGATAGAGGTAGGAGAGTGAGGTGACTGGAGGGATAGACAGAGGATAGAGGTAGGAGAGTGAGGTGACTGGAGGGATAGAGGTAGGAGAGTGAGGTGACTGGAGGGATAGACAGAGGATAGAGGTAGGAGAGTGAGGTGACTGGAGGGATAGACAGAGGATAGAGGTAGGAGAGTGAGGTGACTGGAGGGATAGAGGTAGGAGAGTGAGGTGACTGGAGGGATAGACAGAGGATAGAGGTAGGAGAGTGAGGTGACTGGAGGGATAGACAGAGGATAGAGGTAGGAGAGTGAGGTGACTGGAGGGATAGAGGTAGGGGAGTGAGGTGACTGGAGGGATAGACAGAGGATAGAGGTAGGAGAGTGAGGTGACTGGAGGGATAGACAGGGGATAGAGGTAGGAGAGTGAGGTGACTGGAGGGATAGACAGGGGAGAGAGGTAGGAGAGTGAGGTGACTGGAGGGATAGACAGAGGAAAGAGGTAGGAAAGTGAGGTGACTGGAGGGATAGACAGGGGAGAGAGGTAGGAGAGTGAGGTGACTGGAGGGATAAACAGGGGAGAGAGGTAGGAGAGTGAGGTGACTGGAGGGATAAACAGAGGAGAGAGGTAGGAGAGTGAGGTGACTGGAGGGATAAACAGGGGAGAGAGGTAGGAGAGTGAGGTGACTGGAGGGATAGACAGAGGATAAAGGTAGGAGAGTGAGGTGACTGGAGGGATAGACAGGGGAGAGAGGTAGGAGAGTGAGGTGACTGGAGGGATAAACAGGGGAGAGAGGTAGGAGAGTGAGGTGACTGGAGGGATAGACAGAGGATAAAGGTAGGAGAGTGAGGTGACTGGAGGGATAGACAGGGGAGAGAGGTAGGAGAGTGAGGTGACTGGAGGGATAGACAGAGGAAAGAGGTAGGAAAGTGAGGTGACTGGAGGGATAGACAGGGGAGAGAGGTAGGAGAGTGAGGTGACTGGAGGGATAGACAGGGGAGAGAGGTAGGAGAGTGAGGTGACTGGAGGGATAGACAGAGGATAGAGGTAGGAAAGTGAGGTGACTGGAGGGATAGACAGAGGATAAAGGTAGGAGAGTGAGGTGACTGGAGGGATAGACAGGGGAGAGAGGTAGGGACACTGTGCTTCTCCTCGTTTATGTTTGTCTTTCCTTCATGAGGGCCCTATTAAATTACATAATACACAAAGGAGTACAAAGGAAATCAAGCAACAACAGATCTAGTGACCCTTCTAGGTTGCTTGTCCTCCAAAACACTGAGGATCAAGTGTCCAAACAGTGGTTTAGAGTGGGTAAGGGAACATTGGAAAGGGAATTACTGCCCTGGAACTAATGTCCGTGGCAGGATTAGGAAGTTAGTAGGGGACAGATGGGTTAGTAACTGAGGGGGGGATAAAATAAAGTTATTCATTTACAAACGCAGTCAGTCGCGGGTTTGAAGCGAGATATTTGTCTAGGCGTAGTTTAAATGAATCAACGGTGATGCAGTCTATAACGTTTCGGGGAAGCCCATTCCACAAGTTGACAACTCGATTGAAGAAGAAATTCTTAGATTCGTGTGAGTTAAAAGATTTACCAATAATTTTGCAACCGTTTCCCCGCGTGTAATTAGATTGGTCGATAGTGAAGTACTTACTACAGTTCATATTGTCGATGCCTTTGATGATTTTGAACACTTGAATTAAGTCGCCTCTTAATCTGCGCTGGGTTAAAGGAAATAGATTTAATTCTCTAAGACGCTCTTCGTATGGTTTGTTCTTTAGGCTAGGTATCATTTTGGTAACTCTACGTTGAACTCGTTCTAGCTTGTTTATATCTTTTTGGTAATAAGGGCACCAGGATTGAACGCAGTATTCCAGAAGAGGGCGGACTAAGGAATTGTAAAGGGTTAGGATAACTTCTTTGGATTTATGCTCAAATGACCTGCCTATAAAGCCAATTATTTTGTTTGCCTTCTTAACAACTTCTGAACATTGTTGACTCGGTTTTAGGTTACTCGATATTGTTACTCCCAGATCGGTTTCTCTGTTTACATTCTTAAGCTGAGTGCCATTCATCGAATAGTTTGCTTTCTCGCACACACACACACACACACATACGAGAGAGAGAGAGAGAGAGAGAGAGAGAGAGAGAGAGAGAGAGGGAGAGGGAGGCAGGGGCAGGGAAGGAGAGATAAAAAAAAAAATTGGAAGTAAACAATACGAAATTATTATATACGAAGACGAACATAAAAATATTTAATATAACGCAGAAATGGTACATTCAAATGCAGCAAGAAAGTAGACTATGGAGAAAAATAAAAATAAAATATATACTACATATGCAAGTTAAACAAACCTTGCAAATTCACCGTAAATGGAAGTGGAAAGCAAAAAACCAAAAGCTCTGACAGTAAAACCAAGAAAATAATGAATAATGTCCCCAAAGCTGATTACAACCTGACCTCCAAGTTCTTTGTGAAGTCTGCAGGTGGACCTTAAGAGTCTTGCACCCTCCCAGCCATATGAGAGAGAGAGAGAGAGAGAGAGAGTGAGAGTGAAAGTAAGAGAGAGTGAGATATATATATATATATATATATATATATATATATATATATATATATATATATATAGAGAGAGAGAGAGAGATAATGAAAAATGCCTTTATCCCCATCCATCATATGACGTCTTTTATATATTATTTTCTAGCTAGCAACATATTAATTATAATAAGTTCAAGACCGATCTAAAAGAAATATAGGGGCGAGACTTATTCAACTAACCTCTATGCCCGACAGATCCTTCTAAATTAAGCAATATCGTCTGGAACTTAAGTAAAATACATGTTTAAATGCGTCATATTATAGAGAGAGTCAAACTGATTACTCAACACACAAATTTCTCTAGAGAAAACTGCAGGCATATTCAAGTGTTCGGCTGAAACCAAAATAGGACATCTCTATGATTGAAATATACCGATAATAAGAGTTAAGTGGACATGGGCCGGTGAAAGAAAGTGATCCAGAAGGATCACTTTCTCCCTCATGTTTATCCCCATTAGTTTTCAAATGTTAAGATGTTTGCCCCATTAGTTAGCCGATTTTAAGACCTTTCTCCCCATTTCTTCGTCAATATTTAGATCTTTCGTGCTATTTAGGTGTCTATGTTTTCCCTGGCGAACGAGAGTGAGCCTGTAATGTTGGAAGATTGGGCCTTCGGCCGGGACATGTTTCTACCAAAAATGTACAAATTAATCTAGAAGGGGGAATATAATGGATGTTTTTTTTTGTTTTATTTGATGGAGGTCTAGGGAGGACACTAGAAAAATAATGAATACATGCAAATATCGCCCAAAAAGTGAAGGGTGACTGGATATATCTATTGACTGTTTAGATAAATGGCTCAATGTTCAAAGTGCGCAGTTAATTATGTAGATTTAAGACGAACTTTTGAAACAGAATGTACACCAGGCAAAATTTCCAACTGGCCCTTAATTAATATACCCAGGGTATATTAATTTGTATATATGCTATTTTGCCTACGTTGTGCAGAGGAATGACTAACAAACATTACAGATTTAACCTTCCCATCGGTGTGTTAATGTCTGCCTTTTGAGTTTCTCATTTCTGTATTCATAAACAACTTAAGGGGGGAAGGGTTTATTTATTGGTCGATTTATTTACTTATATGTATTTATTTTTCCCTCCTTAGACCTCCATCAAGTTTAAAATAGCTCCCCCTAAACCCCCTTTCAAAATAAATGTGTACATTTTTTCAGTAGATTTTTTTTTTCCGGCCGTTCCTTCTAAATTTACAGGCTCGCTATCGTTTACCAAGAAAAAATCGACACTTAAATGGCACGAAAGGTCTTAACATTGACACAAAAATGGGGCGAAAGGTCTTAAAATCGACAAACTAATGGAAAGAACGTCTTAAAATCTCAAAACTAATATGCTAAACATGAGGGAGAAGGAGTTCCAGAAAAAGCGACTACCTCCCCCTTAAATAACATAAATATAAGTAGCACTGGTCCAACTGAAAATCTTGTCGACTGTACCTTGAGAGCTCTGCCCTCTCCACACCGTCCAGGGGAGAGGATGGATGTGATAAGAACCTTCCAGGAATTGAGTTTTGAGACGTAAAATGTATCAATTAACCCCTTCGTTACCGAGATGGCATTTTTTTCCTCTACCTATATTTTATTTTTTATTAATTTCACCACAACACCAAACACCTCCAATGAAATTAATTAAATATTTAGACGATTTTGTGCAGTTTAAGAAGGATCTGTGGTAGTATAAAGGGTTAAGTAAGATAGTTCGAAGCTTCTTAATTGCTGGTTACCCCTTTTAAACTTAATTAAATAGGCTAATAGTTGCCAGAATAGAATGAAAAGGATGTAGCCGGTAGAGAAGGGGTTAAATTATAATTTAAAACCAATTACCTTTTAATCAGAAGTACACACAATTGCTCTTTTGTACTGGTATTGGAAACTTTACTGTGTTTAATTGCCTTGTCCCGTCTTCATTACTCAGTTACTGCTCATATAGACATAGGACCATTTTATTAAGGGGAGGTTTTTAGTTTGTTTTCTACTTCTCCAGCAATCTAAAAATGTCACCCCCTTGACCCTCTTTCAAGATAAATTTGTAAATTTTTCGGTAGAAAAATGTCCCGGCTGAAAGCCGGTTCCTCTTATATTACAGGCTCGCTATCGCTCGCCAGGATAAAATCGACACCTAAATGGCACGAAAGGTCTTAATATTAATACTAATATTAATATGACTGCTCATATCGACATAGGGCCATTTTATTAAACCATGGTAAGAGCTTTCCCTACGACCTTTCCCGACCAGATTGACCCTTATACAGATAAGCGATAAAGGTCAATCTGGTCGGGAAAGGTTGTAGGGAAAGCTCTTACCATGGTTTAATAAAATGGCCCATAGTAGATTTGCATTTGCCTTATTATGTCTCGAACAATCAATTGATAAGGAATTCTTTTTACCGCCAGTTAAAATTAAACCAACTATAGACTGAAGATGGTTGGGGTGTGAATTCTGATAACACATAAATTATAATGCTGACAAATAAATAAAAGATGAATAATATTGCCGGAAAAGTTTTCGTGTAACATTAACTTCAGAAGGCCTCGTTGACAATAACATTCTAGACACCCTGGGCCCCTATTCACTCATTAATCTTCCCGTCCCCTTCCTCCCCATAGACCACCCTTTTTATCTTGGTATATTGTATTAGTTATATTATAGTGTGTCCTCTTCTTCCTTCGCAGCCTCCGTTTTCTTTCCGTATTCCTTTTCTTTCTGCCTTACCGTGTTTATCTCCGTGTGTTCTACTATAGTGTGTCCTCTTCTTTCTTTGCTGCCTCCGTTTTCTTTCCGTATTCCTTTTCTTTCTCCTTTACTGTGTTTATCTCGTGTGTTATTATTATAGTGTATCCTCTTCTCCCTTCACTGCCTACGTTTTCTTTCCGTAGTCATTGTCCTACTCCTTTCTGTTTACCGTGTTAATCTCCGTGTGTGTTTGATATAATTTACTGTCTAACCTCTTCCTCTTCGTTCTCCTCCTTTGCTTATTTGCCTATTGGTCATAACATACATAACAAAGCCACTCCAACAGCTTCCTATCTCTCCAACACCCCTGCTCCCCTGTCTACACTCTTCAGAAAATAGGAAAAGTAGAAAGTAGCTACGAGGTGCCGTTGTAAAGGCTTATCTCTCAATACCTTCACCTGACCTGACTTGTGTGTTCCTCATCCACTCCCTACGTTCTATTGTTATTCATTGTATTTACTTTTTTTTTTTTTTTTTTTTCCCCCCATCAGCTTTCTCCTCACAGTGTAAATGTTTTCCTTTTGTATTTACGTTTACTTATTTATTGATTTACCTTTGCATTATTTTTAGCGTTCCCTTTCAATCTCTTATGTTTGCTACCATCTTACCATTACCTCGCCTTCTCCAGTTCGTCTTCCACATTCCCCTCTGGGTCTTATCAAGGTGTTCAGTCTTCCATCTCTTTATTATTTATTGTATCCCTCATCCCTTTTCCCCTTCATTGCTCTCTTCCTCCTCTTCTCTTTTCAATCTTCTCCTCTTTGTGCTATCCTCTCTTTTGCTTTTCCTCTTCTGTTCTTCCTATTTCTCTTCTGGATTAGGGAAGTTTTTGTGTGCATCTTTCTCGACCTAGTTTTCACTCTTCCTATCCCATTTTTCACGTTCATTACTCTCTTACTCTCTCTCTCTCTCTCTATCTCTCCTCTCCTTCGCCCTTCATTGCACTCCCCCAATCCAATCTCCTCCCCTCGGCTTCGTATCATTGAACTTTAGTATTTGATCAGCAGGTCCTCTCCAGTCTCCTACTGTATGTGTATAAACATAAATTCCTCACATTACCTTCATAGCCTCATCCCTCTCTCTCTCTCTCTCTCTCTCTATATATATATATATATATATATATATATATATATATATATATATATATATATGCTCCTTGGATATTTTGGTTTTGGGTAACACTCGACAATATTTTTTACTCTAGAATGGCCTCTCTTAAGCTATATAGTTATGAATATCCTCCAATATATTGACAGGTATGGGCCCCTCCTTCAGCTCAAGGAACCATTGATCCCCCCATAGGTCGCTACCACTTCAAAGGCCTCTCATTTTGATCTGACGGAGGGTGGTGGACGGTCGAGGATCGGGTCCCAGGGGGGTGTCAGTGGGGGGTTGATAGGCCCAAAGGTCTGTATAGTAAATATATATGGGCCTATTTAGTCCTAGTGGTGAGTGTGGTGCTAGTAGTACAATGTTAGTAATTTAGTACAGCAGGCAATATTTGTGCATGACCTTGATTGTCCTCGGTGGCTATCCTAATCCATCACTAAAACCCCATCATGCTGCCCGAGAATAGCCCTCTGCGGTGTCTCAATAATCTTAACTGAACCACACTCTAATGAAACAAGATTACAGTCATAACAATCAAGCAATCCCATGGGCACTGGAAAGGTTAAATTGGAACTTGTATGTAACGCTAATAGTATCGAAATATATGTTTCGTTATTTTATTATGAAACTGTGGCACCAAAATGGCCTCCAAGATGAAAGGTGGTGATCCATGTCCTATAACAGGATTTCTAGCGGGTTGATCAGGTGACGGCGGGGAGTCTAGGGTTCTTTGATGTTAACGGTAGGAGGTAGTAAGATAGACGTGTAGTATTAACATGGAAAATCTGAATGGCATGTTGGAGAGATGGATTATATATATATACTTAAACTCTCATATAATTTGTAGAAAGTTGAGCAACAAATTAATCTAAATTGGAAATGCTGATACTAATCATGCGAGTATTTGCATAGTATATCTGAATGTAATTTTCAGTAGGACATGAGCTACTTTTAAATCCATGCTGAAAATGTTCGCATCGATCAAATAGAAGATTGAATATGCTGTATAATGAACGGATTTTGAGGGAATATAATGATTTTTGAAACGGTACTGAAAAAATAATTATTCAAATAGATCATGATTATAAATTGCGTAGTCCGTCGTAGGTGAATACTGGGCTGATTGAACGACTACTATATCGACACTGTAAAATATTCACACCTATCAAATATGAGACACATTCGTACTTCATGAATTGATTATGTGAAGATATATGAATAGACAGATAAGACTGCGTAGATAGTATATAGCCTAGTAATTAATTAAAGAAGGTCTGATGACGCATTTCTTTTCTGTTTTCTGGCTATTATTAGACAATGCTATTCAGATTAGAAAGGGTATATGGAAGTCAGAGGGTTAATTGAAACGGTCTTTACACTTACATTTTCCACAGATCCTTCCAAAACTATGAATAATCGTCTAATGGTTGACAGAATAATATATCAAAATGCGTCATAATCGTCACACAGTTATATGAAGACCTTGTAATTTGCATGAGCTTGGTAGGATAAAACCAAAATATACACTTACACTACAAAGTGTTTATACCAACCAGATGAATTTGAGGGGGTCACCGGATTTGTTGTACCTTTCTCTTCTTTTCTCTCTTTCCCTGGCTTTTATCCATTCGGCCCCAATCAGCCAACTGTTTTAAGACGTTTATCCCCATCCAGGTGTCGATTTCTTCCTGTCGAGCGATAGCGAGCCAGCGTTGTATGGAGAAATCCGGCTTCGCCGGAGAAATTTTTCT
Organism: Lithodes maja; assembly: GCA_037953745.1. NCBI lineage: Eukaryota > Metazoa > Arthropoda > Malacostraca > Decapoda > Lithodidae > Lithodes > Lithodes maja. The sequence goes on from JBAKBP010024199.1 coordinate 31,552, forward strand.
ATCGAAAAATGTACAATTTAGCTTGCTGTCAAAACAAAAATATATATATGCTGGCTCGCTACCGCTCGCCAGGAAGATATTGACACCTGGATTGGAGTTAAACGTCTTAAAGCAGTAGGCTGAATGGGGCGAAATGGATACAAGCCAAAGAGAGAGGGAGAGAAAGAGAAAAAAAGCGAGGTGGACTCCCTTAATTGTGCAGCGAGTCGCGAGTGAATTTCGGAACATTGACCGATTAATATATTGGTATTGCAAAAATATTCATGCCAATCAAATGTGGAACTGCTTAATGGTGGCCAATTTATTTTGATGTCAGCGTAATAATTTTCAGGTGACATCATACGGGAGTGAGGAACGTCATTGATTGTACCTGATATGAACGTTTACGATTTACATTTCGAGAGTTATTTAAGCACTCTTGCTACTATTTATTATTATCATTATTATTATTATTTATTATTATTATTATTATTATTATTATGTATATTGTTCTTGTAATTTAATTATTGTCATTATTAGGATAGTATGGACAAGACAAGAAGAAAACAGAGAGAGAGAGAGAGAGAGAGAGAGAGGAGAGAGAGAGAGAGAGAGAGAGAGAGAGAAGAGAGAGAGAGAGAGATCCAACAACATTTTCCAGGAAATCATCACCCACACACACATCCCCTTCCATCACCATGGTAACACATATAGGTCACACAGATAGCGCTTGGTACTTATTCATTTGTGTGTTCCAATGCTAGGTTATCAACAAGAATAGGTACAGTACCGGTCATTAGTACCTGGACATCGTTTTACTATATAAACGAGACAGTGAGCGAAAACCAAAAAATCTCGGGAGTTTGGCCTTTGTGACTTATAAGTTTTCGTGACATTTCGTAGGTATATCAAAAAGGTTTCCTCTAAATATTGCACGGTTGTACAGTTTATTACCACTGCATCTCCGCTTGTCTCATCCTCACGCTTCCTTCCACAACTCTAGCAAATAAAACTGTCCACGAGCGGCCCTCTACAACTCCTCAAAAGGATGGAGTGCACAAACTGGTCTAAAGCCGGAGACACATGAGCATTTTTTCGAGCAATTTTTACGGGCAATTATGGCCAGGAAGCTTTAAATATTACACTTTATCAAACTTCAGCCGCCTAACATAATCTACCTTCAGTCTAGTTACCGAAACCAGTGCAAAAATGTCTCGAACTAATACGAGAAAAAACTTGCTCGTGGAAAATTGACGGAAAAAGCGCTCGTGTGACAGCGGCTTAGGATGCTTTTCGGCCACGCTCAGTATTCTTTGGGGCCCTTCTCTAGTATTCCAAGGACCATTTTTTTGTTTTGATTTTTCTCGTTAGGCTGTACGTACGCATGTATGTATTGTGTGAGTATGTACAGTATAATTATACAGTATGCTTGCATATATAGAATGTCCTGTCTTGGCTTGTCTTATCCTCTCCACTCATCTCCTGTTTTTTTTTTTTTTCTCTCTCGCTCTCTCCCCTCCCCCTCTATCTATCTATCTATTCTATCTATCTATCTATCTATCTATCTATCTATCTATCTATCTCTCTCTCTCTCTCTCTCTCTCTCTCTCTCTCTCTCTCTCTCTCTCTCTCTCTCTCTCCTCTCTCTCTCTCTCTCTCTCTCTCTCTCTCTCTCTCTCTCTCTCTCTCTCTCTCTCTCTCTCTCTCTCTCTCTCTCTCTCTCTCTCTCTCTCTCTCTCTCTCTCTCTCTCTCTCTAAATTGCAAGAGAGTTCACTTTTTCAATTTGTACAATCTCCGACCCGTGGTAATAATGTGCTTGACCTTGTACTCGCAACAAAAGAAGAATTAATAAAGAATTTGAATGTTGGTGATGAATTCAGTAACAGCGACCATCGTACGATAACTTTCACTTTAAAGTTTACTAGTAACAAATCAAATAGCAGCATTGAGAAAGTCCCTAATTTCAAGAAAGCAAATTTTCATAAACTTAAATAAAAACTTAAAGAAACTGACTGGAGCTTTCTGACTAACAATAACGACATAAATACATCTTGGGAGTGTTTCACAACCACTTACCTTAAGGCAGTGCAAGACTGCATACCATCGAAAATACGGCGTCCAGGCCAAAATGATAAGCCCAAATGGTGGAATAAAGATATTTCAGACTGTCTGCTTGCTAAAAAATTTGCTAATGATAGATTAAAATCCTCACAAAATGACGAAGAACGGGTGAAATTTGTAGAGCTACGACGCAAAGCCAAAAAGTTAATTAAGCAAAGTAAAAAGACCTGGAGTTACATGTTGCGAATCAAAGTAAAACAAACCCGAAAGAATTCTATAGTTATATCAGAAAGAAAAAAGTAGTTACTTCAACTGTTGGACCGTTAGTCGATGAAAATGGAGAATACACCAAAGACGAAGTACAAATGAGTAATGCCCTCAATACCTTCTTTGCATCAGTTTTTACAACCGAAGACCTCAGTGATATCCCTACACCATCGCCGATTCAGATTGATAATTCAGATGTTCTAAGCAATATCACCGTTACAGAGAGAGAAGTATTGAATTGTTTAGATAAACTCAAGGTAAATAAACGCCTGGACCTGATACAATCTCACCTAGAGTTCTAAAGGAAGCTAAGGATGAGCTCTCCAAACCACTGACATTGCTATTCAATGAATCCTTGCAGTCTGGGACTATGCCTGATCAGTGGAAGCTAGCCAACGTAACACCGATATTCAAAAAAGGCAGCAAATCCCTACCCAGTAACTATCGTCCAATTAGCTTAACATCAATTGTATGTAAAATGCTAGAAACGGTCATAAGAGACAGACTCGTAAATCACTTAGAGGCAAATAACTTACTTAAAGATACTCAACACGGCTTTCGTAAAAAACGTTCCTGTTTAACAAACCTCTTGGACTTCTTCCACGATATCTTCAACCTCTACGATGAGAGTAAAGCTGTAGATATTATATACCTTGATTTTCAAAAGGCCTTTGACAAAGTTCCCACAAACGATTACTGCTAAAACTAAAAGCGCATGGAATACAAGACGGTGTGTTGAAATGGATAGAAAATTGGCTCAGCGACAGAAAGCAAAGAGTAGTCATAAACGGTAAGGCATCTAAATGGACCAATGTAAGTAGTGGGGTACCCCAGGGATCGGTACTAGGACCAATTCTCTTTCTAATTTACATCAACGACATAGATGAGGGTCTCACCTGTACAGTCTCGAAATTTGCTGACGATACAAAAATTGCAAATAGCGTACTCTCAAAAGAACAAGTTGACGATATGCAACACAATCTAGATAAATTGTCATGTTGGGCCCAAATTTGGCAAATGAGTTTCAATGCGGATAAATGTAAAGTACTACATATCGGATACCTAAATGAGAAAGCAAACTATTCGATGAATGGCACTCAGCTTAAGAATGTAAACAAAGAAACCGATCTGGGAGTAACAATATCGAGTAACCTAAAACCGAGTCAACAATGTTCAGAAGTTGTTAAGAAGGCAAACAAAATAATTGGTTTTATAGGCAGGTCATTTGAGCATAAATCCAAAGATGTTATCCTAACCCTTTACAATTCCTTAGTCCGCCCTCTTCTGGAATACTGCGTTCAATCCTGGTGCCCTTATTACCAAAAAGATATAAACAAGCTAGAACGAGTTCAACGTAGAGTTACCAAAATGATACCTAGCCTAAAGAACAAACCATACGAAGAGCGTCTTAGAGAATTAAATCTATTTCCTTTAACCCAGCGCAGATTAAGAGGCGACTTAATTCAAGTGTTCAAAATCATCAAAGGCATCGACAATATGAACTGTAGTAAGTACTTCACTATCGACCAATCTAATTACACGCGGGGAAACGGTTGCAAAATTATTGGTAAATCTTTTAACTCACACGAATCTAAGAATTTCTTCTTCAATCGAGTTGTCAACTTGTGGAATGGGCTTCCCCGAGACGTTATAGACTGCAGCACCGTTGATTCATTTAAACTCCGCTTAGACAAATATCTCGCATCAAACCCGCGACTGACTGCGTTTGTAAATGAATAACTTTATTGTATACCCCC
>JBAKBP010024200.1:0-35616 GCA_037953745.1 Lithodes maja
ATTGTGCCTAAGGAGACTAATTTATTTATGAATCTAATGACCTTGTCTTCAATTTTTAAAGCAGCTTTATATTATATATTGACGTTATCGAGTTTAGTGAACTTGGTGAAGTCTGTAAGCAAATCTTTCATTTTTGCAACATAATCACATTTATTAAGTAATACAACTCCCTTGCCCTTGTCGGGTCTGCAAATTACCAAATCATTATTACTACCTAATTTTTTCAGAACATTAAAATCAGCTTTCGTAAAGATGGGAGAGAACACTTTATTACTTTTAAATCCATAAAATTCTTTACAAACTACATTGCGGATCGAAGTAATGACATTGTTGAATGAGAATCCGTTAGCGATTTTGCAATGTTTAAGTCTATTTGCGAGGCTTTCAAACGTTAAGAAATATTTATAAAATGAAGGTTTATATATCGGGAGGCCAAATTCTAATCCAAAAGAAAGCAGATATTTCTCTCTATAGGACAAACATACATTAGAAAAGTTGAATACAACATCTTTAGGATCGCAAGACTTGAACTCATAAGTGGCTCCTAATTTTTGTAATTTACGTTCATGATTAATGGTCACAGTTTTGGTTAGTTTTTCCTTTTCTCTTCGTACATAAGTTTTTAAACAATAGTAATCTAATCTAGACACTGACTCACACAGAGAGGCATTTAAATTGATTAAGTGTTGCTCCTGTTCAGCTATAAGTTTAACTTTCGATTGAATTTCTAAATCCAAGAGCTTTTTCTGCCATGATTTATACAGATCTGAATTACACAAAGTTTTTCGGTACAGTTTAAATGACAAAAACTTAGGGAATACATTGTATGTTTTCCATGATATTAAGAATTTCCAATCAAGTCTCAGTTTTGCTAGTTTTTTGGAGGATCTTTCATATTTTCTAAATTTCTGTAGTGCCGGCTGTCCATACCTTCTTCGTAGTACATCGGAGAGAGGAGTGTTCCTTGGGAACCGTATCTTCAGCAGGAATAGAAGAACAAAGTACGCTACGAGCAGTTCCATACTTTATTATCAAACGTTTCGACATCACACTGGTGTCATCTTCAGTGGTCTACAAATCAAAAGATAATATTACAAATATGAAAGCTTTAAAGCTTATTGAAAATAATTAGAACATAACAAAAACAAAAACAAAATATATATATGGGGCAGAATGATAAGGTTAATACAAAGGAGGGGTAATTTAAACAAAGTTAAGCGGGTGCGATGATACAGTAGAGTTAAGGGAGGGTTTTAATTTTGAAATATAGAGGGATTCTAAAACTCTAATATCAACACGTTGACAGGAATCCAAAATATCAAAATGATCCTGTTTCACACCAAAACCACAAGATATAGCGTGTTCCCGTACAGCTGAGTAAGAAGGCGACTTGAAAGGCAGACCTGTTCTACTAGACTGACCTATGTGCTCGTCAATTCGTGTTTTAAAAGCTCGGTATGAGCTTCCAATATACCCTGCCTGGCAGCTAGGGCAAGCGAACTTGTAAATAATTGACGAACGAAGGTCAGTGGGTAGTCGATCTTTAAACTTAAAAAATGAACTAATTTTAAATATATTCTTATGAATGAAGCTGAAAGTAATTTGCGGGTAAAATTTGAGCAAATATCTTCTTAAATTATTTTCTATTTTACTCGAGACTTCGCCTAGGTAAGGAATGACTAAAAATATCTCCTCCTTTCTAACTGTCGGAATGCTATGTTTTGGTTGGTAAATTCTACACAAATAATTATTTACAATTTTATAAAAGATGTTGGTACTATAACCATTCTTAACAAAAAAGTCTTTTAGAAACATAATTTCCTTATGAAATAATTGGTAACTGGATGTGAGTGAGTAGGCTCTGTGAAGCAGTGTCTTTATCGCATTAATCTTGAATTTATTTTGACAATAGCTAAAAAAACTCGTCCCTAGTCCCGAAAACGTACCTTTACGGAAAATTGAGAAGAAAAGTTTACCATTGATTTTCGTGATAAGTATATCTAAAAAAGCAAGTTTATTTTCGGATTCGGTTTCCATTGTGAACTTTATATTCTTATGTTTTGCATTTATATAATCAAAAAAGAGTTGGGCGTGACTGGGATCCTTGAATATTACTAGCGTATCATCAACGTACCTCCGGTACAATAAGGGTTTAAAATTAGATGGGCATTGATCAAGCCAAATTTGTTCCCAATAGCATAAAAATACGTCAGCTAAGGTAGGGGATAGGGGGGAGCCCATCGCGGTACCATCAATTTGTTTATAGAGCTCACCGTTAAATATAAAAAGACCGTCTTTAACACACAAATTTTAAATTTGCTCAAATTTTACCCGCAAATTACTTTCAGCTTCATTCATAAGAATATATTTAAAATTGGTTCATTTTTTAAGTTTAAAGATCGACTACCCACTGACCTTCGTTGGTCAATTATTTACAAGTTCGCTTGCCCTAGCTGCCAGGCAGGGTATATTGGAAGCTCATACCGAGCTTTTAAAACACGAATTGACGAGCACATAGGTCAGTCTAGTAGAACAGGTCTGCCTTTCAAGTCGCCTTCTTACTCAGCTGTACGGGAACACGCTATATCTTGTGGTTTTGGTGTGAAACAGGATCATTTTGATATTTTGGATTCCTGTCAACGTGTTGATATTAGAGTTTTAGAATCCCTCTATATTTCAAAATTAAAACCCTCCCTTAACTCTACTGTATCATCGCACCCGCTTAACTTTGTTTAAATTACCCCTCCTTTGTATTAACCTTATCATTCTGCCCCATATATATATTTTGTTTTTGTTTTTGTTATGTTCTAATTATTTTCAATAAGCTTTAAAGCTTTCATATTTGTAATATTATCTTTTGATTTGTAGACCACTGAAGATGACACCAGTGTGATGTCGAAACGTTTGATAATAAAGTATGGAACTGCTCGTAGCGTACTTTGTTCTTCTATTCCTGCTGAAGATACGGTTCCCAAGGAACACTCCTCTCTCCGATATATATATATATATATATATATATATATATATATATATACAGTATATATAAAGTGTAGTAGTCCTTGAGGTACAACCTCACTTTCTTCCCTGCTGCCGAGGAAGTATTCCTGGCAAGTGGTTCAAGTGAGGTCAGCTCCCCCTCTTGCCTTCACGAACCAGGGTTGACACGGCAACTAACATGGTCCTCCTCATCCACCCGCGCGATGATGTGGGTCCGGAAGCGAGTCCTGAGAAGGTTGTGGAGACAACAAATTGTCATTACTGCTGACTCTACATTCTTCGGATTAAGGAGAATAGTAGTCAGCAGTAGGCAGAACCTAAAATAAAAGGGAAAAAGAAAATATTAGTATACAGCATTAAATTAGATAAACAATATAAATTATTGCATTTTATAGAAATTGACATATGAGTATCTGAAATAATAGACAGACATATGAGTATGGTAAATAATAAAAGAAATATGACCAAAATCCTCATGTGATAACCTAAATTTATATGATGGGTATTAAAATAATACTATGCAAAAAATAAAAGAATATATATATATATATATATATATATATATATATATATATATATATATATATATATATATATATATATATATATATATATATAATATAATATATATATATATATATATATATATATATATATATATATATATACTGTATATATATATATATATATATATATATATATATATATATATATATATATATATATATATTTTTGTTTTAAGGAGACAATGAACGGAGGAAGGAAAAACACAGATAAAACAAAAAGGTCCATGTGCCTAAAGGCATCCTCCATTCATAAAATGTTTGTAACAACTGGATTTAAACATTTGTAGATTGTAAGTTTGTGGAAAGCAATTCGAGGGAAGTGAATTCCAAAGAGTAGTAGCTCTGGGGATAAATGAATTCTGATAAGCAGAAGTTCTGCATTGTGGAGGAGAAAGTGTAAATTCATGGGCGCTCTCAGCTGCCCTAGTTCTACGGGGAAAGGTGTGGAGAGGCGGCACAATTGAAGCAAGTTCCTCGGAACAATTGCTATGAAAATATCTGTAGAATAATGCAAGGGATGCAACGTTTCTTCGTATGGATAATGTAGGAAGGTCCTGTGTGATTGCAGGGTTATTGATTAATCTAATAGCTTTATTTTGAATTTTGTCCAACTGCCTCAATGCAACCACTCCACTTCCACCCCACAGAGCTGAACAGTAATCCATCTGAGAACGCCCATGACTTTTATATATCACGGCCTACTGCTCGTCAGTGAAGAATTCTCGAACTCTGTACAGGAGTCCCAGTTTTTTAGAGGCATTCTTAGCAATGCTTCTAACATAATGTGTCCAGCTCAAGTTAGTAGTTAATGTTACACCGAGAATGTCAATACTAGGGGAAGTGGGAATATTTACATAATTAAAAAATATATGGGAGCCAGTGAGATTCTGTCGGTTAGAAAATTGAATGTATTTGGTTTTCTGTGCATTAAAGTAAACTAGATTCTTTTGTCCCCATCCATTAATTCTAGAAAGGTCCTGGTTCAGAGAAATTGCAGTGTTTATTTTTGAATTTATAAGATCGGGTTGGGTGAAAGAATTGGTAAATGTGAAGGAACTGTGGAGTGTTGAGTCATCTGCGTAGGAATGTATTGGATTATGAGTGCTAGATATGAGATCATTGATATGAATGAGGAACAGAATTGGGGCCAATACTGATCCCTGGGGAACACCAGCATTTATTGAGTGAAATTGAGAATAAAGGCCATCTACCATTACACATATTTTTCTGTTATGAAGATAAGAAGAAATTAGTGGAACTAATGATGCAAGGCCGTAGTGTGACATCTTCGACAATAAGGATTGATGCCAGACTCTATCAAATGCCTTTGATATATCCAGTGCTATTGTATGTATTTCACCATGTTGGTCTGTAGCTTGGTTGATTTGATGCGTAAGAAGGCAAAGCATGTCTGCAGTTGATCGACATCGTCTAAAACCATATTGCCTATCACTGATTAATTTATTATTCTCAAGATGCTTAATTATGTGATTATTTAATATAATTTCAAAGATTTTACCAAGAGTGGAAGTTATAGCTATTGGTCTGTAGTTTGATGGATCTGAAGAGGCACCTTGTTTAGGAACTGGATGGATGTTTGCTTCTTTCCAGGGTACTGGGAAGCATGAGGTATGAGTACACAGACGGAAATGTTTTGCCAATACAGGAGCGAGCACCAAGGAGCAATTCTTAATTACTATTGGAGGAATTTCATCTGGACCAGGAGCCTTATCTACTGAGAGATTCTGCAAAATAGTTTTGACATGTCTGGTGTGGATCTTAAGTGAGGGAATTTCAGGCGAATTAAAATTAAGTACAGGGACATCTTGATTTATTTCATCTAAGGTTGAGTTGGTGGAGAAAATATCCGCAAGAAGGTTAGCTTTACCTCGTGGGTCACTTACAAGATTGCCAGTCGGAGATTTTAATGGTGGAATGGATGAAGCAGTAGTGAAGTTGGATTTAAATGAGTTAAGAGTAGACCAAAATAGTTTGTTATCATTTGGATTATTTAGAAGTTTATTTGCCTGCTTGTGGAGAAAGTTTGATTTAGTTAGGTTTAATACAGTTTTGGCATGATTTCTGATGTTTCTAAAGTAATTAAAGGCTTCATGAGTTTTTGATCTTGTGTATGCATTGTAGGCTATTGTTTTTTGTTCAGTTACTCTAGCACAATTATGGTCAAACCATTTAGGTGAATTAGATCTTTTACTGTACTTTTGATGAGGAATAAAAGTTTCCATTCCAATTTTTACAAAATCTTGTATGTGGCTCAAGGTGGAGTGTGCATCATTAGAAAAGAAAGAGGTCCAGGGAATATCAATAAAGAAACCTTGAAGACCCTCCCAGTCTGCCCTCTCGTAATGCCATTTAGTCACCAAAACAGGTTCAGAGTGCGAAGGTGTGGTAGGTGATAGACAGGTGGCCTGTATCAGACAGTGATCAGAAGATCCAAGCGGGGACCTCACTGTAACATCATAATTTTCTGAATATATATATATATATATATATACTGTATATATATATATAAATATATATATATATATATGTATACAGTATCTACATATATATATATATATATATATATAGATATATATACCTGTATATACATATATTTATATACATACATATATATAGATCCATAATAGGACTTGACTTGTTTACCTGTTGTCCATGATCCCGAGCGCATTCTCAACCACTCGCCAAGCTCTTGAGAGTCGGTAATTTTAGATTCGCTCTTCCTGTGACATTTTGTGGTGAGGGAAGGGTTTCATAAGCCAGGTACGAAGCCCGAAGGCATCATCCCCAACTATGATATACGGGAAAGGCTGATCCCCACCAGGTAAAGGTTCAGCCTCTGGAAGCCACGCACGGCCCTCCTCGAGTGCAGTACACTGTGGGGTGTCAAGGAACACACCACTTTCCGATGAACACCCATTGGCTCCAACATCAACATACAGAAATCGATAGTCGGCATCAGCCAAAGCCATGAGTACTATCGAGTGGAACTTCTTGTAATTGAAGAATTTGGAGCCTCCATTGGCAGGACATTTGATGGCAATGTGTTTGCCATCCAGGGCACCGCAGGCATGTGGGAAGTATCATTGGAGAGCAAATTGGTCCGCCACTGACTTCCACTCAGCAGGTGTTTATGGGCATACCATCACCTCCCACATGTATTCTGCAACAATTGCATCGCACACTTTATGGACGAGCTTGGAGATGGTATTTGGTACTACTCGGAAGATATAGAAGAGGTCTGTGTATGAGTTTCCAGAGGCCAGGAATCGCAGCGTTATTGTAAGCCGCAAACCTGGCTCAATACTCCACCATCAATTTATGATACACGCCATAGTCTTCTCAACACAAAAACATAGGTCGGACAAACCACCTCCTCTCGCTTGCTAATTTCTTCTTCAGCTTCCTTTCTTGTTTCCTTTCGATGAGTGCCACCAGCAACTCAATATCTGCATATTCACGTTCCAACGCCAGAGCCAAGGGTAGAAGAACATTGGAGGTTGTAGGGAGTAGATCCATGGCGCTGCGGTAAAAGTTAGGTTGTGATTCTGGGCAGAAACATTGGAAGAAAGAGATTTTTTATTTTGTAATGCGTCGATACCGTTTGAATGCTTCCTCATTGCTGCGGACAGCAGTAGAACATGCATGAGTAAACCAAGATATGTTTGTATTAGACTGAGAGTAAGAGCATGGAGTGTATGCTTCCATGCTCTAAAGGATTACCTCGATAATGTGTTAAGCACTCTCCGAGGGTCCCCGGCCATGGAAGCAAAAGTCTTTCCATGGGAAATCAAAGAAATATTGCTGAAGAGCCTTCCGGTTGGCAGGCACAAAGTTGGGACGATCGGATGACCGTACCGGAGAGATAGGAAAGGTGACAGATATTTGTTTATGGTCAGAGGAGTCCAAAGGAGAATTATTTTTTACAGTATAAACAGAAGGGTTAGAGGTTAGAAATAAGTAAAACATGTTGGGCCAATCTCCGAAGCGAGTGGGTTGCTGGACTAACTGCTCTAGGTCGTTTAAGATAGAAAATAGGTAAGCTTGTTCACCAGGTTGATCAGTGAAAACACAAGAGGGCCATTGGCGGTGGTGAACGTTGGAATCTCATAAGGTGGAGATTTCTGCGAAAGGAGAGATGGATAGAATGTGTTCCACTTTAGAAGTTAGATAGTCATAGAATTTTGGATAGTTGGTAGAATTAGGAGAGAGATAAACAGCGCAGAAATATTTAGTTTGAGAGTGACAAGAAAGCTTTAGCCATAGAGAGTTGTGAATTCAGAAGAATCTAAGTTGGGAACACGAGAGACAGCAAGATTGTTGCGTACATAGAAGTTAAAGAAAACGGTTTGCTGTCAGTAGTCCCAGACAAGTGTGTTTCGGTGAGAAAGAGAAGATCAGGATTGGCAGAGGATAGGTGGTGTTCCACAGAGTGCAAGTTAGAGGAAAGGCCACGAATAATACAGAATATAATAGTAATGCTGGGGTCACATATTCACATATATGCTCCCGTATGCTCCCGTACAAAGGTTTATTGGTAGTTGGCAACCGAATACGTAAAACGTAATGGCTTAGTACGCAAAACGTAAATTAAATTGTGTCTAGTCGTGGGGGTTGGTACGCATGGCGGGAGTAGCCACGCTGGTCGGGGAGGTGGTTGGTGCAGCCAAGGCCGCCCGGTATGTTTTGGATTTCAAATCGGATACGGGGCTCGCGCTCACGTATGTCAAAAGTCGGGAAATCCTACGTCTGGCCGGGCGAGCTGCTACGTCTGACGGGAGCAGCCCCGTCAGACGTAGCTGCTCGCCCGGGCAGACGTAAGCTGCTCCCGTCAATCGTAAAATATTCCCGTCAAACGGGAAAGTTTACGTTAGTCCGGGCGCATCTGGCAGCCCCGCCGCACTGTGGGTTGGCGGGAAAATGCGGCAACGTTGTACGGGGGGGGGGGGGGGGGGGGGAATATAAGGACCAGCGGGGGACACTCCAGTCACACCTCTCACCACACCGGAGCAGCAACCAACGTATATATACGTCCTCGCCGAAAATAAATCGTAGCAGCGAAACGACTGCACCTATGGCTTTCATATTTTTACCACATTTATCTTACCCTTTAGGTTACCCACCACAAAAATTCCAAATCCCTCCTCCCACCCACTCGCTGACTGTCGGTCCCTTCAGAAGGAATAAAAGGGAAAATCTGTGGCGGCGAAACGACTTCACCAATCGGTTCCATATTTGTGTGACAAGTCCCTTACCCTTATGCCTTCCCCCCACCACACCCCCAACCGCCTCCCACCACCCACTTCTAGCGTATCCGTACGAAGAAAAGGAAAAAAAGGAAAATCCGTGGTGGTGAAACTACCTAACCAATCGGCTTCATATGTGTAACACAAGTCAAATACCCTTCTACCTTCCCCCCACCAACCCCAAAACCAGCCTCCCACCCATACATTCCGATACCATAAAAGTCTCTGTAGTCTATAGTGTCTTTTCAGCTACTTTCGGGACCCATCGGGGACCTGATTTCTGGCGAGGGGAGTGTTTTTTTTACCATTATCCTTCCTTTCTCTCCCAACTTGATAGATTTGGAAAAAACAAAAAAAAAAAAATCTGGCACTGGCAGAAGCACACCGTCAAAATTGGCTGGCACTCAGCGGGTTAAAGGTTACAAGGATGAATGGTCTCTCCTCTTGCTCCTTTCCTTCTTCTCTTGTTCCTCTTGATAGATGAAGTTTGCTATTGCAAGTAGTTCCAAGATTTCGATGTAGGAAAAGATCCATTGCATTAGCCGCGTGTTATGCCTGTTCTCCGGTTTTATTAGGGAGTTCACAAAATTGAACTCCTCCAGGATGAATTCCGCGATGTTGTTCATGGTGCCGATGGAGGACTGGGAATGGGAATGGTGTGGCCATTCCTGCCCTTTTGTAGTTCCCAGATTCCAACCCAGACCTACGTGGTTGACAAAGACTGTCTTTGTCTGTGTTTGGACAGACGGGGTGTGCCTACGCTTGTCCGGAAACGGTCCACGTAAGTCCTAAACACTCCCAAGATGTACGGCCTCAGCTATGCAGGTCTTGTGGGGGCGTGGCCATGGGCGTGGCCTGTGTTCCCGCAAATCGAGCAGCCCAGGCGGACTAACGGGGACATGCTTACGCAAGTCGCAAGCACGTACGTAGTTCCATACGACTACATTACGTCTGACGTAACACTGGCCCCGTCACGGTACGTCTGTCGGGAAGTGTAATAGTCGTGCTCTATACGGGCGTACATGGCCGGACTACGCCCGCCAGAACACAAAATTGGCGATTACGCCTGACGGGAGCTGTCGGGAGCGATATACGGGAATGTGTGACCCCAGCATAAGAGTAGAAGATGGTGGTTCAGAGCATTTTGGCGAGTCGTTTCCAGGGAACAGGCTGATGGAGCATTTTTGGTCCCCCTCCCCCCCTACCCCCTGGGGACTCCGAGGCGGGTCGAGATTTCGTCATTCATTCATCTTTTTGGAAAAAGCTAGTGTAGTATGTATATATATATATATATTCTCCTTTAAACAGACGACGTTAAAAGCAATAGCAGTTTCAGCATTCAGGATTTTATTGTTACAGCTTTCAATAGTTCTAACAATTTTCCTCTGGGGTTCAGAGATGATGTACAAAAGGTTAGCAAAATTCATGGTGGATCCAACGTTTCACAAGTAAACATCTTGCATCTTCAGGGAATGGAGAGGTAATGATTAGAATAGGGACAAAGCATCATATTTATACAAAATTCGAGGATCAAGTAGAGGGAGGTGGGCGGAGCTACTGGGTGTGTGGTGGCTGTTCATTGGTGGAAGGCAGTCTATTCGTGAGACGGGCACTAAATCTTATCGGTGGTTGGTTGTTGGCTGTAGGTGGCTGTGATTGGTTGGTGTTGTCAGTTGTGTGCTGAGCGTGGAAGCGTAAGGGAGGGGTGCGCGGGGCGAGAGGAGGGGGGGGGGGGGGCAGCATGCCTGTAGCGCTTGCCTGAAGGAAGAATTTGAAGGTCTTGTGTTTGGTTGTTGATGATGGGGTTGAGTGTTTGGATGTATAGAGCTTCTAAAATAGCTAGTCTTCTGGGGTCTGATTCTTTGTCGAGTATGGTGGTTTGTTTGTCTAGGTCGGCGCGAGTTAGGGCAAGATGGTGGGGGCTTGATAGTGATCTTTTATAGCGCCAGATTGAAGGTGGAGGGTTAGTCGACGGGAAAGGCGAGTCTGTGTCATTCCAACATAGGATAGGGGTCCACAGTCCCCAGATGTGCAAATATGCTGGTATATCACATGGTCGTCTTTCGGTTGGTTGGTGGAAATGGGGCGGTTACGGAGGACAAGGTTGGAGGTCTTAGGAGATTTGTAGTAAATAATGAGTTTGATTTTATTGTCAGGGTTGGTGGGGAGGACGTTTTTGTTAATTATTTCTTTCATAATGGATTCGTCTGTTGTGTGGTCGAAAGACATGTAGTTTCTGTAGAAAAATTTAATGTCATTGGCCGGGTTGGTGCTAGGGGGGTCTTGTTTGCACCATTTTTCTAGGTGGTGGTTGATGGCATTGGTGACGTCAGTGATGGAATACCCATTGTTGACTAGGACCTGGGTGAGCCTTTCCAGTTCATTGTGTGTGTCATTCCAGTTGGTGCAATGGGTGAGGGCTCTCCTGACATAGGCGGCGATGGTAGACTGTAGGTATCGTTTAGGGCATTCACTTTCCCCATTAAGACATTGGCCATTGTTAGTAGGTTTGGTGTAGACGGTAGTTTTGAAGCCGTGGTCGTGGAGGGAGACAAGGAGGTCGAGGAAGGGTAGATGTCCATCGGTGGTTTCTTCACATACGCTTGTATACTGGTAACTCCTCCACCACAACGGCTCTCAAATTACCTACCCTTCTTCTGTGATGATAGGTTAACTCTACTATTTCATACTCAGTACTACCAAGTGAGCCAGTAAATCCCTGGAGCTTTAGCTGTTCCTTACTGACCCTAACGTAATCAAGCTGCGATAAAGCAGAGCGCAAGATGAAGGTACGCTGCGAACATTGGTCCAACAAAGCTCTTACTCTACTGGTATGACCGTTTCTGTCAGTCAAGGGAATCTGAATGGTAGGCAACAACACTGCATTATGGCCCGAAGCCACAGCCATGGTCACTGTTGGTTCAGGGGCCACTGGTTGTCCAGTTTGTTCAAGGCGTGGCGTCGGACACAAATAATTAAAATGTTTCTTTTGGCAGAATCGGCACAGCCTAATTTTAGGGTTAGTACACACCTGGCTGCCATGTTCTGACGACAGGCACCCGACGCACAATTTCAACTGCCTTGCTCTATTGGCCTTGGCGGGACTGTTTTTGTATTTTGCACACTTTGCCCAAAAATGTCCTGTCTTTAAACACAACTTACATCCATACTTCTGCTTGGTATCGGGTTTCTGATACACTGCATATGCTGCTGTGGCGGTCGCCCCAAACTGTTCTAGTGGATTATGTCTACTTTCTAGATTGCACACTTCAGTCTTAAACACACGAACATATTCATCCACATCCAGCCAGTTGTCTTAATTCACGCTTAATCACTTCAGAGAGTGCACTAGGGAGTTTATTATGCAACAGTACTGCACACATTTCACTTACTGTTACATCCATAGAGCGGAATGACTCTAACGCACACTCAAATGACGCGGAAAAATCTTTCAGAGCACTGACCTGCTGGCTAGGATGCGGGAGATTACACATTTTCGCTATGTGAGCTGCTTTGATGCGATCCTTTTGACCATAACTGTTTTTCAGTATAGTGACCGCTGGTTCATAACTTGCAGCGACCAAACTAAATCCACCAACAATTTGTAGAGCCTCACCACTAAGTTGTCCCTTTAGATATGTAAATTTCTGTATGTCAGTTAAGTCTGTTTGGGAGTAAACACTACAATCAAAGAGCTCCCAGAAACCCACCCACTGTGTTGGATCCCCATCAAAAACAGGCAACTTCAGGGAGGGTAGCTTAATACCCTTCTGATTCCTACTTGCTGCACTATCATGAGATCTACCATTAGTGGTTGTCTGTAGAGCACTATCCAACTCAGCTAACTGACCGTTTACTTGAACATACTGCATATTTTTCACCATCTCATCCTCTAACTGATCATCTGAATATAAGCTATACAACTCTACGTTATACGACTTGATATCAGTTAGGGCCTCTTCTAAAGTTATTTTCACACCCTTTACATCATGCAGTGTAGCAGCATGTTCAATAAATTCAGACAGATTAGAGGTAAGCTTAGTAATCCCTCCCTTCCTGGCGGCCCTGAACCGCCGCAATGACTTTATTTTCTCATCCATTCTTAAAGTTTACGGTAACTAAAGCTTAAGGAACAACAATACTAATCGTCACTGTAGGCTAACCAATTCTAATCTATTCTAAGCCTAGGCTAACCTACTTACATTGATGACGACAGCAACCAAGCAAATTGAAGCATGCAGACCGCGTGCCCCCTGTGAGTTTACAAATAATCAAAGAAAAGGAAATTTTACCCTATGTCATATTACTCTACTTTACAATATATACTTTACTAGGCTATATTAAATTTTAACAAATTACAAATAAAAGAAAGCAAAAGAAGGATCAAGACTCCTCTGAAGGAGGAACAGCCGCAGCCGTCGTCCTAGTCTTTAGATCTAGCCTATTGCGTCGACTGCTCCTCCTCAAAGAAGGCACACGCTCTGTTCAGCAGCCTATCTAACACCTTCCGGCTCCCTGGCGCATCTAAATGGACTCCGTCCCACAAGTCGGTCTTACTCATCCCCATGGCAAAATACCTTTGTTTAGTAAATGGGAGATTTCTTCGTAAGCGGAGGTTCACACCATTCTTCGCCCTGTTGTACTCCTCGGGAGTCATACCCCTAGGGCTTACCCTAGACTCCAGACTGACCACCAGACAGTGACCCCCAGTCCTCTCTTCTATCTCTTCAGCTAGAGACTTGAGCCCGAGGGCCACCCCCTGAAGGTCAGTCTGCAGGGACAAATCATTTCCCCCGAGGATCAGGAACGTAAGATCCGGCTTGTAGGCTAGGAGCTCATCCCAGACCGAGGTCTGCCTGACAGTGTCTACCCTTGCCCCTGGTCTATACAGTTGCTTAACAAAAAAAGAAGGGCACTGCACTGGACGATCCAGCGGAAAATCCCGCACATAGGAATGGCCGAAGAGGGCCACCTTTCGCAAAGGCACAGGGTAGTATCCGGACGATGGCACAAACTCTTGGCCAACGCCCCCTGCCCTTGCAGCCTTCCCCGGTGCTCCCCTCGGCATTTGTCCACTGGATCGCCCAGCTCTACACAAAGGCAGACAAGTCAGGCCTAATACCCCCTCAATCACTATCAATATATAACAGATGGCCCAGTATCCTGGTCGCACGGCACCAATTATATCCTGAATATTATTCCTAGGGGGTAGAGGAGAGACGGATATAAAGTAAATAATTAGACCTGGGAAGATGAAATGGCCTAGGCTATAAATATGAAACCGGGTCGGCGTTTGACTTACTTGTAAACATGTATGTGTAGGTTATCTGTGTTAGTCCCAGTAATATCTATGAAGTACTTCTAGTATTAAAGGAACTTAGCTGTGATGATAAGAGTGTAGGTTAGGTGATGGACATGTCGGTGGGTGTAGTTCAGTGAAGTTCTGTTGTAATGTGGCAGCAACTGGTGGTTGTTGTGTACGGGACGAAGTCTCTGTGTGAAGTTTACTGAGACATCCTTTTATCGTAACAATATAAATATATTTAAGGGTTCTATATTGTCTCCCGTGATTAAATAATAAGGGAAAATAAACTAAGATATAATTGGTCCAACCACAGTAATATTTATCCACAAAGATAAATAAAGTAATGTGTATAAACAAAAAGGAACCAGCTGTCGTGAACCCGGAAAATTCAAACTACGGTATATATACCAGCTAGGATTCACGACAGGTATTAGGTGTCTCTTTAAGACTCCATAACACCTTATTGTGTCAACGATCAAAGACTGTACCACAACTGACATGATCATGCCACGCCTGAGAAGACTGTGGGACGAAATAAGGATGACAGTGAAATTATAATGACATGATGCGGCTAGAGACGGACACAATAGCGAGAACACATATCAGTAAAGTGACAGGATGTAGCAATACCACCACAAGGCAAGCATCATGTCGTACCTAAGTCACTATATAATCCCTCCCCCCCCCCCTCCCTAGTATCCACCACATCATTCACCAGCCAGTCCACTCTCGCAGTATGCATCACCACCATCATGACTCGCCGTCGTCCAACCTCGATGAACGCCCCAACACCACAACCACTCTTTGACGATAACATCCACAAGGAAAGAGAGGAGACAGCAGAAACCAGAGAGAAAGAGGAGAGACGAGAAAGTGGAGAGGAGAGACAAGAAAGCGGAGAGAAGAGAGGATAAATTAGCACTGAGGGGAAAGAAGAAGTTCCAGA
This sequence comes from Lithodes maja, assembly GCA_037953745.1. Lineage (NCBI taxonomy): Eukaryota > Metazoa > Arthropoda > Malacostraca > Decapoda > Lithodidae > Lithodes > Lithodes maja. The sequence goes on from JBAKBP010024200.1 coordinate 15,079, forward strand.
TCTCATTCTCCCTCCCCAGTGCCTTCCCAGACACCCGGAACGACGAGGGCCCACGAAAAGACAGCCCCAAGAAGAATATATTCTCAGCCGGGACTCGAACCATGGAATGTCAGGACGAGATATCATGATATAATTAACTACACCACGGCGTGATAAAGAATAGTTAACCTTTTCCTATTTATATTAAGAAAAAGGAGAAATCGTATTTGGAGAAAGTATTCCATTTCATTCACAAGTCGTTGGGCCCATATTTCCGAGTACCATGCAGGGATTTTCACAAGTATTTCCACGATACTCGAACTAAAGTGATTTAATACAATTCTCGCCCAGCCAAACACGAGAGTTATTAATACTAAGTATATCTCACAAATACACATGAGCTACTAAATGGCTTGTACTCTCAGCTGGGACTCAAACCACGGAAAGTCAGGATGAGAGTCCAATGCTTTTGGATTTCAACTGCACCACGGCATGAAACAGAATGGCTTCCTCCCCTACCCATCTTCCTTCCATCTTCTATTCTCCCTTCTCCTCTGCCTTCCCCTCTTCCTCCCTCCCTCTGTCAGTTCCCCCTCCTACAAACTGGATATTGGACACATTTTTGTCACCTGCCTGACAATTAACAGAAGAGAGCATCGGAGTGGATCAGATCTCAGATTTACAAGTGTGGGTCTGGCCCAAAAAATTATTATTGGGGCTTTATTATCTCTATCCCATTTAGCACGGTGATGCCTTTTTTACCTTTGATTCTGGCTTAAATTAGACGATTTCATGGAGTTTAAGACAAACTTATATTATGCAGAGGGTCTATTGAGATCGTAGTTACCCCTTTGAGTCTTAGAGCTAGATTATAAGATAAAGACAAACGTCTAATGGTATCCAGAATATGAAAACAGATACGTCATTGTACTGAAGGGTTTAACTCCTAGCCTAGCATAATACTTAATATATCTAAATACAAATGTTAGTCGTAAGAACAGTTAATTGCGTACAAAACAAATGAGAGTTGAGGCAATGTTTGTTAATAATAGGTAGATACTAGATAGTAGTACACGTATCTTCACTATGCATATAATCCATGTGATCAGTACTTAATTAAATCATAAAGCAGAACCCTCAACCCTCCTTCCACAAACATAAATGGTATGATGCATATCTTATGATGCAGATGATGCAGTTTTAACGCCAAGCACTCCCTTGATTAACGGGGCTAAGTTGTGTTCATGTTCTGGGACTTTTTTCTGTTTTCTTTTTTCTATGGTAGTGAGAGAGACAAAAAGAAGAACTGCATGTAGCGAGTGCCCCCCCCCCCCCCCCCCCTCCCATATTAAAAGAGTGACAGGGCCAAAATCGAACCAAAATGCCTGGACACAAAGAATTTGAAGCAATTTAAATCATAGGAGTAGGGCAAGACTGATTCTAGGAGAGTTCAAGAGCTCTGCTGTTAAATAGAAGAAAGACTGAGAGTAACGTTTCACTCTTGGGTTGGAGAGTTGCACAGAGTAGGGGTGGGACTGTGTTGCAAGACGGGTACCACGTACCCTACGTAGAGGAGGTAGTATACACTGAGAGAGCTCTGAGGAACACTGATTATTGTAGTAGCGATAGGATAGCGAGAGAGATGCAACATTGTGGCGTAGAAAGAGAGATGGTAAGTGGACGGGAATTTCATGAAAGGTACTGGACTAAGAGGGCCGACCAGATTGTTAAAGAAGTTGTTCAAAATTGTTTGGGATGTCAAAGGGGCAAAGATGGACGGGGACCTAGACAGTCGCCCGGACACATTACGGCCGGTATACCGTGGGACAAATTATCTGTGGACATTATGGGACCTCAGCCCCGACAGATGAACAAAAGGTATATCTTAACACTTAAAAATTGGGGCCCGACTTAAGTCCGAATTGAGCAAATTAGACTAAATGGCGGGGCCCGACTAAAGTCTGTGGGCGTATTCCCGCCCTAATTTAGGTGGAAAGCGAAACCTGGTGGTCAGGCGGTGTCCTACAAGGTCCCACCCACACATCCCCACTGCGTGACCATGACTCAGTAACCCTCAAGCAGCCGTAATGGAAGGTCAAGATTAGCCCGTGTCCGATTCGGTGGCCGCCACCCCTAGTGAGTCGCGCCACCCTACTCATCACGCCCGGCTCACCGCCCAGGAACTAGATATCATGCTGAACTCTTCAGAACTTTCTAATAGGCTGTTGAATGAAACTATGGAAGGTCTGGGTGAGAGTTTTGATAGTGTGGATGACTTGGAAGACGAAAATATGCCGATCATAGGCTTTCACCCCAAGCATAATTTGCGTGTCGCAAATGTTGTGGTTGATGTTGCACAGAACTTTGAGCAAAATAGAGACGTTCCTGACGAAGAACATACTGGTGTGGGTGTTGGTAAGTACAATTTACATTTTATAATTGCTTGAACATTTGATTGCAAGCATTTTATCACCTTACGAGTGGGTGGTGGAGTATATTTCACTGTGCTTCCCAGCGGGTTTATTTTTACCATAAATGGGGTTGTTTCCGTGCTCTTTTTCATGCATAAACAAGACCCAGAGCATAATACAGGTATGTATCCCTGAATGGGCGTAAATTGAGCTTTCCAATGACACCCGAACCATCCTTCTACGATCACTGGTTGTCTTGCAACGATCGTGCAACCGAAGGGCAAAATCCCTAAAATATGGTAATTTCTTTATATAATTACGTATGTAGCGAGGGAGTGAGGCTGAATGTAAGTGGAGTACATCTCAGTTGGTCCACGGCGGCCGTGGCGAGCGGTTATGAGAAGAATGTGGTCTACAATATACCTTTTTAAAATTGCATGTGACCTTGAAATTGCTTGAAAGTTTGATTGCAAGCATTTTATAGCGTATTATTTGCAGGCGTTCTGTAAATTTCTCACGATAACCAGGGTGTACGGTACATTTCTAAGGATAATACAAGCAACAACGAAGCTTGGCGAAGATTGTTGTCTACAATATACCTTTTTATAAATGCATGTGACCTTGTAATTGCTTGAAAGTTTGATTGCAAGCATTTTATAGCGTATTATTTTCAGGCGTTCGGTAAATTTCTTACGGTAATACAAACAACGAAAGATTGAATGTTTGTGCTTGGCATTATATGATTGTGGGGAACATATGTACCGTATATATTATTTTATCATATACAGTATTTGATACATATGTAAAATAGTTATATTATCACGACACTCTCTCTCTCTCTCTCTCTCTCTCTCTCTCTCTCTCTCTGTCTCTCTGTCTCTTTCTCTCTGGGTCTACCTATACATTTATAATTGCATGTGACCTTGAAATTGCTTGAGAGTTTGATTGCAAGCATTTTATAGCGTATTATTTGCAGGCGTTCGGTAAATTTCTCACGATAGAGAGAGAGAGACAGAGCGTGCGAGAGAGGGAAAGCGAGTGAGCCAGAGAGAGAGAGAGAGAGAGAGACAGACAGACAGACAGGAGGAGTGAGAGAGAGAGAAAGAAAGAGAGAGAGAGAGAGAGAGAATACAGAGAATACAGAAATAAGGAGAAATAAGAGAAAAATAAGACCGATTACCGAAGGAATAGTAGACGAGCGGGAGGCCGAAGTCAGGGCAAAGCGAACGCATCTGAACGCGCCTGGGAAATAGACCAAAAAGTACCTCCTCTTCCTCACCTCTTCCCACCCTCCACACTCGCTCATAACATCCATAGTAGACTTATATGGGGAGACGAAGAGTTGCTCTTTCCATAAATGACCGTTTCGTTCGCATTGGAGCCATAGTAACTGCGCTAGGGCGAGTGAAAGTGAGTGAATATTTCGGGATTTTGCCCGCTGGGCGGCACGGTGTAAAATACCTTACCACCCGCTAAATAAGGGTTAACCTGCGTCGACGTCTTTTCAAAATACACGGTTGCTTGTGCCATTCTGGACAAGAAAGCCGAAACTGTGGCTAGGGTTATTTTAGAAAAGGTAATATACTGTATGTATAAGGCACCCTTGGAGGTATTCTGAGTGATTGGGGAAAATAATTTAATAATGAAATCTGGCAACACTTGGGAGAAACCTTGGGCTACCAGATACAGCACACACACCCGTATTACCCCCAGGGGAATGCTGTATGTGAAAGGAACCATAGGGTGCTAGCAAATTTTATACAGGCTAGTCTGAGCTCACAAGGGGAGAAAATAGTCCGAGGTTGGACGGAACTTCTGCCAGAAATTGTCTGGGGAGTAAATACTACGGTTTGTAGGACTACTGGGTATTCTCCCTATGAGATTATTTTTGGAATCACGCCGAAATTGCCTCAAGAACGATTATTACCCTACCCCAGTCCTTTTGCCAAATATTCCCAACCAAAACAATATTTGAAGGAACAAGGGGAGCGACGACAGCAAGTCCATGATCATATTACCCAGCAACAGCCTAAGAAAGTTTCTCTAAATAATCCTTATTACCGGGGGGAATATATTCTGGTGAAGAGACATGATCCCACTCAAGCTGGTAAACTGGAAGAGAAATACGAGGGTCCCTTCATGGTTGTAGAGATGAACGGGCCCTATCAAGTGTTGTACTTACATCATGGAGATATTGTGTCAGCTACCCATATCCGTCATACTAAACGATATGAAGGTATTTTACCGCCAGATATGAGCGAGTGGAGTAGCGAGGAAGGGAGCGAGGAGGAGATAGAATTCGGGATTGATGACCCTAGTACTTCCTCAGCTCGACCTAATGTTGGAGGTCCTAATCTAAACAGGAACTATTCGAAGGACTCTCTGTTCTGGTGGTCTTTTAGTCACAAAACTAACGAGAGTCTCCCTGAGTTTGGGCAAGAGGGAAACGGAGGAGACAAAGAGACTGCGACAAGTGGGGAAAATTATTATTATGAGCTTACCGATGATGAGAAGTCTACGGTCCCCGACAGCGAAGCTTCAGATCTCCCGAGATATTTCAATAAGACTTTAAATAGTGAGGAAGAGTGTTTTCGAGACAAGGTAGAAACGAGAGACGTATTTCTTGAAGGCGAACGTGTAATTGGCTCTCCCTCAGCTAAAGTAAATTAATCCAGGGAGAATCCCTTGACTAATGTTCCGGATAAAAATCCAGCCAGAGCATCTAAACCCATGGGCCCCACAGAAACCCATACTCGTAGTGGTAGGATTAGCCATCCATCAATTAGGTACCCGGAAGAGGTTATAAATAGAACCCCCGAGGCACGTGCCTGCCAGTTGCAAGGCACCATGCCTCTCCCCTCTGACCCTCAGTACCGGCTCCGCCGACTACTACCAATGGTCGATGGAAAAGGACAGAGAATAAACACTACCAGGGCCTTCAAACAGCTTCTCAGCCATCCCGGGCAAGTTCTAGTAGCTAAAACTGCCGTGGGTAATAAAAATCCTGCACTCCAGCTGCACAGGTGCCTTTGTGAGCACAGTGGACTGGTGGAGTGGCAGCCGGATGGCCAAAATTTTAAGGGAACAGTGTTACAGAGATCAGGAGCTCGCCTTAAGTTAGTAGGGGGTGATAAAGTAGAAAAGCCTCCACCAATCACCGCGCTCCCTTCTACTTGCTCTCCTCGCCAGCTGATTTTGACAGTTCCAAACGTCAACAATACACACCTTCCCAGCCAGCCAATCAGCGACCTCCATTCTCGGAGCACACAGCTGAACTTCCAGCCTCACCTCAAAATTCGCTCTCGTTCTCTTCCCGGACATTTTCCTCTGGTTGCAATAGATCCAATGCCTCGGTGCCAGCCCTATGCTCCCGTAAGCCACTGAAAAATATTTGTAACCAGCTTCCAGGAACTTATTATGAAGAGAAGAGAGTGGAGGTGGAGACAGCGAGAAATCAAAGCAAGCAGGCGGCCGCGCTAGCCGCTCAGCTAACCACAGCGTGGGAGAGCGGGAGGCGGGACTATAAAGGGAGGGGAGGAAGGGTTACTGGGGTCATTCACCCCTCGGAATTCACTGGGCTAGCTTCTTGCAACCCACTTACTCTCGCTCGCTCGGGCACTAAAGGGAACTCTGAGCCAACCATTCCAGCTACCCTGCCCCAACCTAATGTTCCAGCACAGACCACTCCTGAACTAGACTCGCTGTCGCCCACTAGGCGGATGCACCTTAAGTATCCGGCCGCCTGTCGTCACATCGCTAGCTTACACACTCACAGCCAAGCGATTCAAGAGGAATGACAATTAGTGGACGAGAGCGGGAACTTTCAGAAGAGCTATTGGCCAGCTCTGTGGTGGTAAAACAGTTCCAGTACATACACTTGACCACAGACAATACAGTTGGTCCTCCGGTAACGCAGGTTTTGGAAACGCGGTTTTGGTGGCACGCAGTACACCCCTGGGCCGGGCTAGGCTGTTCCATCTCCCTCCCTGGTCCAGTGACGTCACCTGCGGCTCGTCCGGGTATGTCATTCCCTCTCCAGCGTCCTTCTCCAGTTCCACCATTGTTCGCCTCACGTACCGACCCCCCCCGCACCGCGTGTGTTGTAACACAGACCGTGGTTCTCAAAGTGCCTTTTTTTCTGTGACTTAACCTCGCCGCCATGCTGCCCAAGAAGCGCCGTATCTTTACGTGCGCACAGAAATATGACATCGTGAAGGAGTTAGAGAAGGGAAAGAGACAAGCTGAGTTGGCAAGACGACACGATGTTAACGAGAGTACAATTCGCACCATTTGGAAGGACAGGGAGAAGATTGCCAACATTATGAAGGGAAACCCCACAGAGGGTACTCAGGTGTCAGTTAACGTGGGAAATATCATCCTAAAGAAGACAGAGAAGCTAATGGTGCGTTATTTGGGAAGACAACAGAAGAATCATGTGCCGACAGACGGACGGATGATCAGAGAAAAGGTGAAGAAATATTATGCAGCAGTGGCTCGAATGAACAATGTACAGAACCCCAAACCCTTTAAGGCATCTGCTGGGTGGTTAGTGTCCTTCAATAAACGAAACAAAATGAAAAGTGTTCGGATAACAGGAGAGACAGCAAGCGCCGACCATGCTGCAGCTAACAAATTCCCTGCTTTCTTGCGTGAGGTTATTGTGGCCGATGGCTTCAACTTGGATCAGATTTTTAACTGCGATGAGTCGGGAGTCAACTGGAAGAAAATGCCTGAAAGGTCTTACATTTCTTGCAAGGAGAAGGCAGCAAGGGGCTACAAAATGGCCAAAGAACGTGTAACCATCTTGTTGACCTGCAATGCTTCCGGCACCTGCAAGATGAAGCCTCTAATCATTCATAAGGCAAAGCGCCCAAGGCCTTATCGCAATATGGACATGGCCAAGTTGAATGTGCACTGGATGAGCAACAAGAAGGCCTGGATGTCGTCAGCGTTGAGCCTCGAATGGTTCAACAATTATTTTGTGAAGGACTTGGAAACATTTTGTACCCACCAAAACATTGCTTGTAAAGCACTGTTACTGCTTGACAACGCACCAGGACATTCCAGAGTGTTGGTTGATTGACACCCAAACGTAAAAGTGATGTTCATGCCCCCCAACACTACGTCCTTGCTACAACCCCTTGACCAGGAGGTGATAGCGTGTTTTAAGGGTGCGTACGCCACTAAAACTTTCCTGATGCTCGACACTGCCACTGACACCCAAGAAGGACTGCTACAGATGTCGGACGATGAATCAGTCCCTGACTCTCTCCCACCGCTCGAAGAACTGTCTGCCCCTGACTTTCCCCCACCACTCAATGAGCCTGCACCAAACTCGCCTCCACAACAACGACAACAACAGCAACAGGAACCCGCCGACGGAGCAGCTATGACAGTTCATGCCTTTTGGAAAAGGTTTCATATTAAGAATGCAGTGGATATGATGGTGGAAGCTTGGGCTGATGTCACAAGAGCTACAATCCACCATGCCTGGAGGAATGTTCTAGAGGAGTTACCTGGGCACAAGCTGGATTTACCTGATGAGCCAGTCAGGATTGAAGCAGTGGCGGAGAGAGCGGTCGAGGTTGCCAGACGTGTGCCCGGGATGGATACAGTGGGGCCAGAAGATATTCAAGGTTTGATTCAGCCACCACAGGAGCTTGATGCCGAGGACCTACTGCAGGATTTGGAAGAGCAGGAGCAGGCAGAGGAAGAACACCGAGAAAAAGACGAACCCCAGGAAGAGCCGAACACTCCTGGTCTACGGGATTTTGTAGAATTGTCACAACGCCTCAGTCATCACATGAACAACTTTGATCCCAAACATGACCGTTCAGCACAGATAATAGCAAGCTTTACTGCTGCCATCCAGCCCTACTTTGATATGTTTCACGACAGGATAAATGCACGCCAGCAGACACGAATAATAGATTTCTTTCGCCAACGAGCACAGCAACAGGAACAAGTGGTGTCGAGTGACTCAGACTCCAACTCCGACCCTCAGCCACCAGACGATTTACTGTCTGTTGTATCAGATGCCGACTACAGTGGCTTCGAGGATTCTGATGCTGAAGCTGGGGAAGGACCATGCCTTATCAACGAATGGCTGGCGGCGATAGCTACCAGACCATCAACTTCATCGCAGTGACGGCGATGGATCCAGGGGAGAGGGGATGGGGGGGATGCAACACTTCATTTATTCAGAGGTAAGAGTTGCAATGGGCAAATAAACCCAATTCACATCTAAAATAACCTTTATAATTGAATTTATTATTATAACATAGGCTTCTATGGAGAAAAAGTGGACTTTGTGGAAATCCCCAGAACACCAAGGTACCTTTAACATGTAAACATATGGGTTCGGTAACGCGGATTTTGCTAACACGGGAGGTAACCAGAACACATTAGCCGCGTTACCGAAGGACCAACTGTATATATTTTTTTTTAAGGACCCATATTGGGCTCGAACCAGACTTAAAGAGAAAGAGAGAAAGTGCTTGACTAACCTAGGGTTCCTTAAATAATTGATGTGCCCTCATAGGACAGACTAAAGAGAAAAGATCCTAGACTTATATGTACATAAAACGATGGTGTGTTAAAAAAGATAAATAATTATTCTTGATAGCAAAGGCGTAATACCGAGAGTTGTAATTAGATAGGATCTGATAGGAAAGATTTAGGTATAAAATAAAGTGGGGAAAGAACAATTCTTAAAGATAGATGGGCAACCAGTTGGCTCAGGGAAAACATTTAATAGTTGCCCGATAGATCAGTTATAGATAGGAAGGATACTAGTCCATATAAATAACAAACTCTTTCGTTGAAAGAAAGAAACAATATCCATTATCTTTGAGAGGACATTTGGTCAGTTTTGATGGAGCATTAAGGGCGTTACGTTCAGTATAGTATTGTAATCATAAGAATTTATATAAAGGATTATAACCGGGAATATTTTCTGTGTACTAAACCGTGAGGTTTTGAGGTACAGTTTACCCATTTAAGAAATATTATTGATTAAGTGTTTTATGTGAATATAGATTATTTGTAATAGGATTATGTGAGCGCATAATCGGAGGGTGTTATCAACCAGATTGATCCAGGTAAATAGTGGAAACACCCTGTTCTTTTGAGTAACTGTGTGATAAAACCCAAGATTGTATTTGAGAGGGAAATCTAGATAACTTGTAATCTCGACCGATTCATTTGGAGGAATTTATTGTATATTCAGAGAGTGTTGAGGTACCCTTGTTGTAACGACGTCTTTGTAATATGAGTCAATGTAATGTATAGGAAATATTAGTAAAGAGATTATATTTAGTAACGCCTTGGTCTCGGGAGTAGACGAAATAGGCCCAGTGGACATGTTTAATTCTTAAGGTTAGATAAAGAATATCACTTTTGTTTAAATAGGTAAAAAACGGTAGATTTATTAGGCCCTGGTCTCTACAGTAGACACAGCAGGGCTTGGCATAAACTATATTAATTTAGAAACTAATAACGTGCCTTTGGATCGAAGTCGACTTGAGTCAATACCTGAATAACGGGCATTCAACTAGGGAGTAACGGGGACTCTAGGGTTCCAAAGTACAACCTATCATGGATCGACATAATACTCAATCCGTGTCTTGAACTCATCTCGGCCCGAACAGAGAAACAGTTATTAGAGTAGTTAGGAAGTTTGTTACGTAAAGTATATGAACTTCTAAATGACTGTCGATTTATCTCCCGCTAAAGTAGTATATATAGTCGAGAAAAGAAAATAAGTACTACAATATTATTATTATTATTATTATTATTATTATTATTATTAAAAATTACTAACCAACAGTAAGACAGGTTGAATAATCACGAAGTTGGTCTCTCTCACACACTACGTTACAAGGCAAAGATATCTCAATTGTCGGCTTAAACAGTTGCTTTATAAATAATGCTTGTAAACGTAATGCTTTAGCGAGGCTATAGCGAGCGAGCAAGCACATGGGTCGGTTAAGCTCCTCAAAAAGAGGGGAATTTCGGAGGGGTATATTGGGGCTAAGTGACCAATATACGTATCAGAAGATCGGCGATGATACGGTGTTTCGGCACATAGTAAACAGAACGTGGTTTCTTGTTTAAGCATCGCCCATAAAGCATCTTTAGTATAATCTTGAGAGTGTTAATACCGGTGTCAGTGAGGGGACAAGGAAACCGTTACCCAGCCCAGGCAGTGTCATAAACCTACACAAACCACAAGGTGAGTGAAGTGACCGTGTGTAGGATAGGTAATTTCACTCTTATGATCCCTACCATAGGCCTTAAGGCGGTATCCCATTGTGCGACTTTCCGATGGTGAGTGCCCGGCGACAGGCGGCGACAGTTTTTTGTTTTGGTCTATGTACAAAAATTCCCTCTATTCGCACGAATATTCTTCAAAGGTCGCGGAAAACGCACAGCAGTCGCCCTAACTTCGCCCAGATTCACCCAGAATCGCTGTTATTTTTTAGCATTTAAAAAAAAGGGCGGCGAATTGAACATGTTGGCGAATATCGTTCGGCATTCGCCCATTGTCTCACTGCATTCGTCTTTGTTTGCACGAGAGTCCCACAATTCGTACCATTGTCTCCGTATTTGCCCCTTCAGGCGAATGTAGACGAAATAAGCGATGGTCGGATGCATAGAGCGAATGTTGGACGATTGCCGAACGATTATCAACGATTGATGACGAATGCCCTGCGAGCTTTTGAGCGAATGAGACAAATTGCAATTATTGGTAACGCTCCTTTCGAGCGATTTCGAGCGACTATGGCGATAACCCTACGATGGTTGCGTGAATTCAGCGAGTGTTTCAACGAATTTCCGCAAACGCAATACAATAGCCATGCGACAGGTGTCGACTGAGGGTGAACGTTGGCGAGAGGGGGCATTTTCCGGACGCCATGACCCTTTCGCCAATCGTATCTATGGTCGCTCATGTTTCACTAACCCCATATATAAACACCAGTAGGGTCAGGGTGTCATTACCATAGTTTCCATGGTCGAGAGAACACGTCTCTACTCCCGTCCGTGCACTCGTTTTCCACGTAATCGACACCATGTGAAAGGTTGCCCAAAAATCACTGAAGAAACCACTGAAGAAGGTGATGAAGAAGAAAGGCCTGAAGGAGAAGATATCCTGACCCCCAGCAGAGCCATCGCCCTTACCAAGCACTAGTGGAGAAGGAGCTACTAGGAAATCTCGCTCCCCTTCACGGTCCCAGTCACGATCACGGTCATGGTCACCCTCAGGTTCCGGATCACGGGAAAAACCTGAAGAGGAGGATATGCGTGTGTCGACACCAGAAGGCAGGAGAGCAGCTCAGTATTCTACCACCGACGATTCAACGCCTCCCAAGAAAAGGAATTATGTGGTGTTCTCTGAAGAGCAAGAAAAGGAGCTAGCTGAGTGGTTCCAGGAACATGCATACCTGTATGATAAAGGCCTGAAGATGTTCAGAAACCGGGAGAAGAAGGATGCTATGTTCCATAAGAAGGCAAAGTCACTCAATGTCACTGGTAAGTTGAAAACCTCAAAGTGTGTGTTTGTGTGAAACTGTGCAATTTAAATGTGTAAAAAAAAAAGAAAAAAAAAGTGTTTCTTAATTTTTAAAAAAATATATTGTGTGCGGAACAATGTTGGTTTATGTCAATAGTGTAATAATTGGCTGCCATGATTTCAAGAATTTGTTATTTGCATTACATATTTTCTTTATTGCACAGTCATGCACATACACGCGAATAGTGTAAACAATGTTCTTTGTAACATATTTGGTGCTTTTAAAAGTGTACTAGATTATAACATGTTTGACGATGCTTCTCTATCTATCTATCTATTGCCGGACGCCTTACGCCCCTTAATGGGGGTGGCCATACACAAAATGCCCCTAAGCGGACTTATCCCCTGTAAGAGGGACAACCCAAGCCAGTTTACTGAAGGACTTACAGGATTGACCACTCAATATAGAGTCCGTCCGACTCCGAGGCCTTTTATATATTGTTTTTAGCACTTTTTTCTACAGTGGTGTGCGGCTAATCCATCCACTAACCTGCTTCACCCTAAGGTGGTAGTACAGATTTGTATAAGGTTTACTCACCTAAACAGGTTGCCGACCAAGGCTGACGAGTCCCATCCACTCGGATTTTTATAAGGTTATCTCCCCTAGATGGGTTGCCGACCAAGGCTAACGAGTCCCATCCACCCGGACGATGCTTCCGGTGACATATTTGACCTTTATTAAAGTGTCTTACATATGACCTGTTTAACACCTTAAGAGCGGGTGGTGGAGTATATTTGACCGTGCCGCCCAGCGTTTTTTTTTTACCATAAAGGGGGTTGTTTCCGTGCTCTTTTTCATGCATAAACAAGAGCCAGAGCGTAATACAAGTATGTATCCCTGAAAGGGCGTAAATTGAGCTTTCCAGTGACACCCGAACCATCCTTCTACTATCACTGGTTGTCTTGCAACGATCGTGCAACCGAAGGCAAAATCGCTAAAATACGGTAATTTTTTTACATAATTACGTGTGTAGCGAGTGAGAGAGGGTGGAGTAGACTGGAGTAAATGTCAGTGGGCCCACGACGGTCGTGGCGAGTGGTCATGAGGTAACCTATGCTCCTCCCACCGCTCGGCTCTCTCTCAGAGCCAATATTGCGCCAAAATTGCACACAGACTTAAGGGGACCGACCGGTTAATTTAGGCTTAAAAAAATCGAAATCCTGAAAATACCAATAGGTGTTTACTCAACAAGAGTCAACATCCCTTCATAAGCCAGTGAAATGTTATTAGTGAAAACCCATTGGAAATCGTTTTTTTTTTATGTTTTCCAAACTTTTCCTGTAATTCTAAAAACGTTATATTGCGAACTTTCAAATTAACATGCTCAGTAACTACTGGTCGTACGAGGAGCATACCTATATAAATCGAAAGAGCGTAAGCTACTCTACAACCTCCCACACACTTTATCTTCTACTTTGCCATGTTCCTGCGTAAAATATTGTAAATCTAAAAAACAAAAGTAAAAATGTTCACCTAATTACCTTAGACTTTCACCTGTTTTTCTCAAAACCTATATTGCCGCACTATCGGATGTTATTCTACAGTTAGTATTGGACCTATAGGAATGGTGTATATACCATTGGAAAGGTAATTAAAACACTAAAAGGCCTATCAAGCCAATTTACTCTAGTAATTTAATTTTTTTTCAGAATAATGTCGTCAAAGTTGCAATTTTCTATAAATATATTCGCCTGAATCCGTAATCACCTAAATCGAACAAATACACAAAATATATAAAATGTTTTTTATAGAAACTATAGATACACCTTTTGTGAGTTGTTTGATCACATAAAACGTGTGCTATGGGGATTTCTGTAGGAGTTTATCATTTTCTGCAGTGCTATGATTTGCAACGTTTGTTTTACCTAAATTGCAAGAAAAAAGCAAAAAAAAAAAAAAAAATCTGTTTTATTTTTATCTAGTTTTATGGTCATATACACCTGTCCCAAATTTCATTTAAATTGAAAGTAAGACCTGGAAGTTTGTAATTAACCGGTCGGTCCCGCCGCATTGTCCAGCTTTTTAGATACGGACTTAAGTCGGGCCCCGATAGACAAGGGTTATTGTAACAAGGAATAATTGCTGGTGCTGATCGCCAGCAAATTTTTCATTGTCCAACACTTTCAACAAAATTCAATATATATGTAACTAATTATTAACATTTATATTTTTCTTCTCTAACTACAGTCCCTCAGCTCAGCCGAAGCTATGGATTAATGGGATGAAAACCCGGTATGGCAAGCTCAGCAACGTGAAGTCGGGGCAGAAGGTGAAGCAACATACAGAGAGGGACAAGTGGATATTGGCGCATTTCGCCTACCTGTATGGCCATATTGCCAGGGTGAAAGGGCGAATGAATGAGGAGGTAATTAAATATATTTATTTTATATTGCTATAATGAATTCAGCTATTTTAGTGACATTCCTGATTTGCTGCATTACATACATTGTATTTTTACTACGTAACTTAAACTCGGTCTGATCGATATATACATTTTACAGTGTAAACATTAATAATGTATTATTCTTAACAATATTTTGAGTATTCCATTATTCAGGGTTATTTTCTTTATATATTAAATGGTCACTTTAACCCACTGAACCCCAGCGACGACAACGTGTCGTCGGCAATGTATGTAACGCTAAACCCCAGTGACGACAACGTGTCGTCAATGTTAATTACTCCGGTCCTATTGCAAATAGAGGGCTCAGATTTGTATGGGAACTGTGTAAGTATCCCACGCAACCTTTGCCGATGCTTGAAAACTCTCAAAGTCCAACCGCGTGCGCGTGAGCGCGCAAATACATGGTTTTTGGGTGTTTTGCCTTCAATTTTTTACTCTTGTAAAATCGACTTTCGGGTGCACCGTAGGACCCTTTTTTGACCTAGGGGATCGTTTTTTTGTGGTTTTTCCTTCATGCCTAACCCCTTCGCTATTGTTTTTGGAAAACAAAGTATTTCAAAACCTGCCGGTCCCTGGTGGTACATTTATTTATAACTAGCTGGGGCTCAGTGGGTTAAATCAATGTTCATATATTTTTCATACTCAAAATACAAAGGGTGAGGTAAAATATTGTATTTATATTTCTTTTGTTCATCTTCCTTCACCGATCCATGACCAAGGTCAGTGAAATACCACTTCTGTAATGAAATAAGGACATATTGTATGTTATTATTTATTTTATAAAGAAAATTCGGACCGGTTGGGAGACAGGTATCCTGACCATGTTTCGAATCAAATAACCACAGGTATATTTAGGAGAGCTGGGCACCGTCACCACTATGTCATGACCGAGTGGTGACGGTGCCCAGCTTTCCGTAAAATACGAGGGGTGAGTGGGTTCGAAACCTGGTCAGGGTATCTCTCTCAACCACCATTATTATCATATTCCTGTCCACAATATTATCTCTTGTCTGCAGTTTGACGATCGTAGACCGGCAAGGGACAGGGGTGGCAACAGAGACGCGACAGTCGAGCTCCCCACCAGTGACCACGAAAACGAGGACAAGGACATGCTCCCTGCCGGAGACCCCATACCACAACCTGCAGGGAAAGGGAAAGGTCAGGGCAAACGGAGCAAAGCCACACCCCTCCCTCCGACGATGATGATATCAAGGTAAGCATTTTTACATGTTATATTATAATAATAAAAACAAATAAAATATATATATATATATATATATATATATATATATATATATATATATACAGTATATATAAAGTGTAGTAGTCCTTGAGGTACAACCTCACTTTCTTCCCTGCTGCCGAGGAAGTATTCCTGGCAAAGGGTTCAAGTGAGGTCAGCTCCCCTCTTGCCTCCACGAACCAGGGTTGACACGGCAACTAACATGGTCCTCCTCATCCACCCGCGCGATGATGTGGGTCCGGAAGCGAGTCCTGAGAAGGTTGTGGAGACAACAAATAGTCATTACTGCTGACTCTACATTCTTCGGATTAAGGAGAATAGTAGTCAGCAGTAGGCGGAACCTAAAATAAAAGGGAAAAATAAAAGATTAGTATACAGAATTAAATTAGATAAACAAAATAAATGATTGCATTTTATAGAAATTGACATATGAGTATCTGAAATAATAGACAGACATATGAGTATGGTAAATAAAAAAAGAAATATGACCAAAATCCTCATGTGATAACCTAAATTGATATGATGGCTATTAAAATAATACTATGCAAACAAGAAAAGAAAATATATATATATATATATACATATATATATATATATATATATATATATATATATATATATATATATATATATATATATATATATATATATATATATATATATATATATATATATATATATATATATATATATATATATATGGATATATACTGTATATATATATATTTATATATATATATATATATATATATATATATATATATATATATATATATATATATATATATGTATACAATATCTACATATATATATATATATATATATATATATATATATATATATATATATATATATATATATATATATATTTATATAGATATATATATATCTATATATTGTGACGCACCCAGTGTGTGGCAACGCAACCTGATTGTACTCCTTGGTACTCCACTGTACCACCACTGTGTGGTACCGCTGTACCGTGCTGGCTGCTTATATTGAGTGTGACAACGTATAACTATGTTCTTTGTATCTCTGCAAAGGTCTCGTCATGTGCTAACCAGTGGTGGGTTTTGTTTTAAGCCATGTCGAGACCTTCCATTTAATATGTAGTATCAATAGAGAAGTTGATAGATAAGACAATGGGAGTTCAGAGAGAGAGAGTGAGTTAGTTTTCAGAGCGAGAGGGTAGCAACGCGCCACGCTGCCGGAGTGGTGGTTGCCAGACATATGGACCGGTTGGCAGCCTTGCGCTTATAGCTAGGTGCGACAGGGTTGGTAGTCCATTGCCGCCTGCCTATGCTGCCTGGGTTGCCCATGTTGTCGTACTGCACATTGCCTGGAGGCTCGCTGTGTGTTCCATGATCAGGTTGCCTAGAACCTTTGAGATTCTAACATCCCTTGCCCTCTCTCCCAATTTCTCACGGTTGCACTCTTTCTCTCTGACGACATTACTCTCATTTCATTCTTCTCTCTATTTAAATGCATACCCTTCCCTTGAGGTCCTAAAGGAGTTTCAGCACTCACCTCTCGTATTACTCTTAGGACAAGCATATATTTACATGTATTAGATTTAAGGGGTTAATGTGAACAGCGATCTTCTTGATGAGGATAGTTGGTGAACGTTCTACATGTTCACGAGTTATATGCCCAGCTCATCATCCAATTTGTGACTAGACTAGTGCCATGTGTAAGAGCCCGACCATGCCCAGGAGTTGTCTGTAGAGGGGCGAGGACTTAGCCTTGATTTGCCTACCGAGCCAGGAGCGAGTGCAGTACCAGAGACTACAGCTCGCTCGTAGTGCCGGTATAGTAGAGTAACGTAATTTATCTGTCCTTGTGTTCTCTGCAGTCTTTTCCTGGGTTCTCGCTTTCGGTGCTGGGACTCGTTGTTCCTGTGACTTGGCCTGCTAGCTAGAACACATGGGGATGATGAGTGGGTGATATCTTTATTTTACTATGCATTGCAGCTCTCTTTAAGTTTATGTATGTAACACTTTACAATACACATTACTCACACACAAGACAACACTATTAATACTTTCATGTATCAATTAACTGCACTGTCGTTTTGCTGCTGTGTCCGGAGTTCTGTTGCGTAGGGCGCATACGGACTCAGAGGGGAGACAGAGTGAGAGAAGCGAAGTAGCCTATGCGGTAGTAGGCTACCGGCGCAGTACTGTTGCCTGCAACCTTTTAGTTATTCCAAGTATAGATTCATTATTACAATAAGTGACTACTGTTTATGTTCCTTCCATGTGTATTATTAGGTATCTACTGGATCATGAACATCTTGTATGCTACATGCTAGTGCATGTTAGTAGGGAACAGTTATTCTAGTGCATGCGCTTTCAAATAGGCGTGTACATTTGTCATTTAGCATTTCACTGTCATACCTTTAGCCTGCTTCTATTCTACATTATTAGAGGCTTAATATTAACGTAGTTTCTTGAGTATTGCATTTCTTTAGTAATAACGTAACCTATAAATGTCTGAGGGAGTTTAGCCTCATAGCCTACCCCTGTTGTACACTTTCGCCGAGTTAAGGTACCTCGTTACCATAGACGATAACTCTGTAGGGCGTTGGTGCTTTTGTTGTCTGGAGCATATAGTATTTGGGACTGGAATCGAGCGTGTCGTTGTCACATAAGCCATTTCTGTCCTACGATCAAGAATCCCGAATATGTATTGCCGATCCAGCCGTAACAAAATGGCGACCTTGCACAAGATTCAGTAGTATCCTATCACATGTTTTTTGGAGAACTATTCTATGCTACCTAGTAGAGCTGGCTAGAATTTTCTTGCATATTGGAGGAATTTTTATTGTGTCATTATTGTATTGGTGGACTTGCAGATTGTTTCGTTGGGGGTGTCTAGAGTAGAGTCATTCAAGCATCTTTAACATTTTGTGAGTCGAGACTGCAATTAGTAACAAGCACTTCTTTTTTTTTATGAACAGCAATTGTATAACCAGCACTATGTCTAATGACTCATCATTTAAGGGGGAGGATAACACGGTACAGCCTAGTAACCAGCAAGTACAACAGATGTTTAGGGAGGGGAGTGTTATAAGTGGAGAGAGGGATGCCCGGGCATTTTTGCAGACACCTTTGACCGAACAGCGCCTGCAGGCTATTGATTGTTACGGTCTTCGCTGTTTAGCCACGGTTTTGGGGCGGGACTGTCCTGACAGTTGGCCCAAGAAGAATTTGGTGGCATGTTTGTTGGGTGATGGCGATGGGGCGGTGGGTGGAGTGGGGTCTTGGGGGGTTCCCTCCAAGCCTCCATTCCACTCTACCCCTGAGCTGGGCCCTCAGCCAGCGAGTCTTAGCACGATGCAGCAGGAGGGTTCTCAAGGGCAAGCTGGCTTACCCGTAAACACGTCTCGGTGTGGATCCCCCATTTTGTGCTCTCCCCCCCCAGGCCTGTCTCCTGAGATGTTATTTCAGCTAGAACTAGCTAAGTTTAAGCTGCAGGAGACTCAGATACAACAGGCTAGTATAGAACGGATTAAGCTGCAGGAGACTCAGATACAACAGGCTAGTATAGAACGCATAGAGGTTGCTAGAATCCAAGCCAATCAGGATGCAACCAGGTACCAGGCTGAAATGGATGTCGAGAAGTCTAGAGTAGAGACCACGGGGCGTCATCTCGGTGGTGGGCACCGGGTTACAGACTCACTTTCGCATTTAATTAAGTTAGTACCCGCATTTGATGAGACAGCAGTGACTGAGTTTTTTGCTCGTTTCGAAAAGAAGTGTCGTGAGTATGACTGGCCGGAGGTTAAATGGGCAGCATTAGTTTCATCACGTCTAGTGGGTAAGGGGTTGAAAGCCTACGATGCACTGTCACTGGACGAGAGTGTAGTGTATGGACTGGTGAAGGAGGCTGTGCTCCGGGCCTACGAACTGCAACCCGAAACTTATAGATTGAAGTTCCGTGGCGTGAATAAGAAGAGCGACGTCAGTTTTATGGAGCACGCACGGGACTTAACAGATGCATGTAATAACTGGTTTCGGTCCGAGCACGCAGAGTCGGCTGAGGAAATTAAGCAACTTTTCTATCTGGAACAGTTTTACAAATGTACTGGAACCGATCTAACGCTGAACATTAAGGAAAAATGTCCCAAGACAGCAGAGGAGGCTGCCAAGATGGCAGACTTCAGATTATCATTGATTCGTGGTTGCGGTGCCGCACAGAGGGCTGAGTCAGGGCAGAAGGGGCGCTATACCCCACCCACCAGAGTTTTCGATAATAACAAATCCTATGACACACATAACCACACTAAATGCATTGCACCTAATAACACCTACAAACACAAGCCTCTCCCGTTTACTAAAGGTCAGGCCCCTTCTTCGCCCGCACAAGGGAAGAAGCCCATTGGGGATGTGAAATGTTACAAATGTCAGAAGCTAGGCCATTATTCACGTGAGTGCCCTAGTAACACTCCCGCTAAGCCGGTGTCATTGGTTCACAGTATCGGTGTGTCTCTGAAGGCTGCAGCAACTGCCCGGGGTAGGTTGTCAGCAGCTGAGGCACACGCGGTAAAGAAGCGTACGGAAGGCTCGACACCTGTCTGGGACACTTTCTGTAGCCATCGGGGGCACGGGTTTGTGAGCTGGGGGAGTGAACTACGGAGGGTTGACTTGCTGAGGGATACGGGGGCTTCGCAAACTTTGTTGAGGAACTTCACAGGGAAACCGATAAATGCGGCCAGAGTTGTTGTGGTGCAGGGTATAAATGCTACGAGGTCATACCCACTTGTGAGGTTGGAGTTGAGAGTGGGAGAGGTGTGCAGGGAGCTGGATGTAGGGATCGTTGAGTGTTTGCCAGTTGAGGGCGTCGACCTTCTTCTCGGCAACGACTTTGCGGTGCCCACTTCCGGGACTCCACCCTTAGTCGTTGCCGAGAGGGCGGCCGACGTGGATG